>PVIY010002846.1:0-121314 GCA_004026745.1 Myrmecophaga tridactyla
ACTCAAATGGGTGGAGACATGTCATCCCTTAATCCAGTTTAACAACCATTCTTAACTAAATCACATCAACCAGGGAGATGATCTCATTAGTTTCAAACATACAGCATTGAGTAGAGATTATTCTACCTTTATGAAATGGGATTTATATTAAAACATGACTTTTCTTAGGGGGCATACTTCCTTTCAAACCAGCACAGGCATGAACAACCAACATTGATCCAAGAAGAAATAGACGACCTCAACAAAGCAATCACAAGTAAAGAAATGTAATCAGTCATTAAGAAGCTTCCCAAAAAGAAAAGTCCAGGACCAGATGGCTTCACATGTGAATTCTACCAAATGTTCAAGAAAGAATTAGTACTAATCCTGCTCAAACGCTTCAAAAACATTGGAGAGGAGGGAAAGCTACCTAACTCATTCTATGAAGCCAACATCACCCTCATACCAAAGCCAGACAAAGATATTACAAAAAAAGAAAACTATAGACCAATCTCTCTAATGAATATAAATGCAAAAATCCTCAAAAAAATTCTTGCAAATCAAATCCAGTAGCACATTAAAAGAATTATACACTATGACCAAGTAGGATTCACCCCAGGTATGCAAGGATGGTTCAACATAAGAAAATCAATTAATGTAATACACTATATCAACAAATCAAAGCAGAAAAACCACATGATCATCTCGATTGATGCAGAAAAGGCATTTGACAAAATTCAACATCCTTTCCTGTTGAAAACACTTCAATGAATAGGAATAGAAGGGAACGTCCTCAAAATGATAAAAGGAATATATGAAAAACCCACAGCTAGCATCCTCAATGGAGAAAAACTGAAAACTTTCCCTCTAAGATCAGGAACAAGACAAGGATGTCCACTATCACCACTGTTATTCAACATTGTGTTGGAAGTTCTAGCCAGAGCAATTAGACAAGAAAAAGAAATACAAGGCATCAGAATTGGAAAGAAAGAAATAAAACTCTCATTGTTTGCAGATTATATGATACTATATCTCGAAAACCCTGAAAAACCCACAGCAAAACTACTAGAGCTAGTAGGTTACAAGATCAACACTCAAGAAATCTGTAGTGTTTCTATACACTAGTAATGAACAATCTGAGGGGGAAATCAAGAAAAAAAATCCATTTACAATTGCAACCAAAAGGATAAAATACTTAGGAATAAATTTATTTTTATAAAATAAAATAAATTTTATAAAATTTATAGACAAAAGACCTATACAAAGAAATCTATAAGAAATTGTTAAAAGAAATCATAGAAGACCTAAATAAATGGAAAGACAAACCGTGTTCATGGATTGGAAGACTAAATATAATTAAGATGTTGTTCTAGTTTGCTAGCTGCTGGAATGCAATATACCAGAAACGGAATGGCTTTTAAAAAGGGGAATTTAATAAGTTGCTAATTAACAGTTCTAAGGCCAAGAAAATGTCCCAATTAAAACAAGTCTATAGAAATGACCAATCAAAGGCATCCAGGGAAAGATACCTTGGTTCAAGAAGGCCAATGAAGTTCAGGGTTTCTTTCTCAAGTGAGAAGGCACATGGTGAACACAGTCAGAGCTTCTCTCTCAGCTGGAAGGGCATATGGGGAACACGGCGTCATCTGCTAGCATCTTCTCCTGGCTTCCTTTTTCATGAAGCTCCCCGGGAGGCATTTTCGTCCTTCATCTCCAAAGGTCGCTGGCTGGTGGACTCTGCTTCTCTTGGCTATGCTGTTCTGCTCTCTCTGAATCTCTCATTCTCCAAAATATTTCCTCTTTTATAGGACTCCAATAAACCAATCAAGACCCATCCAAATGGGTGGAGACATGTCATCCACTAATCCAGTTTAACAACCATTCTTGACTAAATCACATCATCCAGGGACATGATCTCATTACAGTTTCAAACACACAGTATTGAATAGAGATTATTCTACCTTTATGAAATGGGATTTATATTAAAACATGGCTTTTCTTAGGGGGCATGCTTCCTTTCAAATCAGCACAGATGTCAATTCTACCTAAATTGATTTACAGATTCAATGCAATACCAATTAAAATCTCCAAAACTTACCTTTCAGAACTGGAAATGCCAATAACCAAATTTATCTGGAAGGGCAGATTTCCCCGAATAGCTAAAAGTAACCTGAGAAAAAGAAATGAAGTCGGAGGTCTCACGCTACCTGACTTTAAGATATATTATGAAGCTACAGTGGTCAAAACAGCATGGTACTGGTATAAAGACAGATATATTGACCGATGGAATAGAATAGAGTGTTCAGATATAGACCCTCTCATCTATGGACAAGTAATCTTTGAGAAGGCAGTCAAGCCAACTTACCTGGGACAGAACAGTCTCTTCAATAAATGGTGCCTAGAGAACTGGATATCTATATGCAAAAGAATGAAAGCAGATCCATATCTCACACCCTATACAAAAATTAACTCAAAATGGATCAAAGACCTAAACATTAGATCTAAGACCATAAAACTGTTAGAAGAAGATGTAGAGAGCTATCTTATAAATCTTATAATAGGAGGCGGTTTCCTAGACCTTACACCCAAAGCATGAGCATTGAAGAAATAAATAAATAAATGGGAACTACTCAAAATTAAACACCTTTGTGCATCAAAGAACTTTGTCAAGAAAGTAAAAAGACAGCCTACACAATGGGAGACAATGTTTGGAAACGATATCAGATAAAGGTCTAGTATCCAGAATTTATAAAGAGATTGTTCAACTCAACAACAAAAAGACAACCCAATTACAAAATGGGCAAAAGACTTGAACAGACACTTCTCAGAAGAGGAAATACAAATGTCCAAAAGGCACATGAAAAGATGCTCAACTTCCCTGGCTATTAGGGAAATGCAAATCAAAACCACAATGAGATATCATCTCATACCCACCAGAATGGCCATTATCAATAAAACAGAAAATGACAAGTGCTGGAGAGGATGTGGAGAAAGAGGCACACTTATCCATCGTTGGTGGGAATGTCAAATGGTACAACTGCTATGGAAGGCAGTTTGGCAGTTCCTCAGGAAGCTAAATATATAATTGCCATATGATCTGGCAGTATCATTGTTAGGTATCTACTCAGAGGACATGAGGACAAGGATACAAATGGACATTTGCACACCGATGTTTATAGCAGCATTATTTACAACTGAGGAGAGATGGAAACAGAAAAAATGTCCATCAACAGACAAATGGCTAAACAAGCTGTAGTATATACATACAATGGAATGCTATGCAGCCATAAGACAGAATAAAGTTATGAAGTATGTAACAACATGAATGGACCTTAAGGACATTATGCTGAGTGAGATTAGCCAGAAACAAAAGGACAAATACTGTATGGTCTCATTGTTATGAACTGACATTAGTAAATAAACTTGGAGAATTTCACTGTTAACAGAGACCATCAGGAGATAGAAATAGGGTAAGATATTGGGTAATTGGAGCTGAAGGGATACAGATTGTGCAACAGGACTGATTGTAAAAACTCAGAAATGGATAGCACAATACTACCTAACTGTAATACAATTATGTTAAAACACTGAATGAAGCTGAATGTGAGAATGATAGAGGGAGGAGGGTTGGGGGCACAAATGAAATCAAAGAAAGATAGATGATAAAGACTGAGATGGTATAATCTAGAAATGCCTAGAGTGTATAATGATAATGACTGGATGTACAAATTTAAAAAATGGTTTTGCATGAGGAAGAACATAGGAATGTCATTACTGCACAGTATTGAAAATAGATAGTAATTAATATTTAAAAATTTTAACTTATGTGTGAGACTAAAGCAAAAAATGTTTATTTGGTACAAAATTTATATTTTGACTAGGGAATTTCCTAATATAACTTATGTAGACAGCTTAATTAAACACCATAAGTACATGGAACCTTGAGTAGGGCATGAGATTTTGTTGGTTTGTCCAGAGTGATGCCTCAATAAATCCCAGAGTGAATTGAACAGTGAATAAAAAAGTATTTGCAAAGTCCCCTTGGGGGAATGGTGAAAAAGGGGGAAAATTCAACTTCCCTAAGTTGAATTCTTGATATTCTCACAAGAAGTGGGGACAACCAAAGCAATAGGCTGAGCCCTCAATCTTGGGGTTTGTTCATATGAAACTTAACCCCATAAAGGATGGGTAAAGCCTACTTAAAATTAGGCCTAAGAGTCACCCCCAGGAGAACCTCTTTTGTTGCTCAGATGTGGTCTCTCTCTCTAGCCAACACAGAAAGCAAACTCACTGCCCTTCCCCTGTCTATTTGGGACATGACTCCCAGGGTTGTGGACTTCCTGGCAATGTGGGACAGAAATCCTAGAATGAGCTGAGACTCATTCGAGGGATTGAGAAAACCTTCTTGACCAAAAGGGAGAAAAGTGAAATGAGACAAAATAAAGTATCAATGGCTGAGAGATTCCAAACAGAGTTGAGAGGTTATCCTGGAGGTTATTCTTACGCATTAAATAGATTATCACCTTGTTAGTCAAGATGTAATGGAGAGGCTAGAGGGAACTGCCTGAAAATGTAGAGCTGAGTTCCAGTAGCCATGTTTCTTGAAGATGATTGTATAATATTATAGCTTTCACAATGTGACTCCTTTTATCTACCTTATCGACAGATGTATAAAACAAATGGAATAAAAATAAATAATAGGGGTAACAAGTGTTAAAATAAATTTAGATTGAAATCCTAGTGATCAATGAAAGGGAGGGGTAAGGGGTATGGTATGTATGAATTTTTTTCCATTGTCTTTTTATTTTTTTCTGAATTGATGCAAATGTTCTAAGAAATGATCATGATGATGAATATGCAACTATGTGATGATATTATGAATTACCGATTATATATGTAGAATGGGATGATCATCATCATCATAATAATAATAAGCCATCCCATCTCATTTTGTCTTTTTGCGTCACAAAAGGGGACAGTCTTTTTAATCAGGCTGCTGAAATCAAGGTAGTGGTTTGTCTTCAAGCTGACTGTTGTAAAATTACCAGGGTTTGGAAAGATTAGCCTTATTCTTCCATGATAATGCTCCTCATCAACCTTTCACACAATGGTTTTAATATCTCCTAATGATTATTATCTAGATGTATACTTTTATTAGGGATATTTTCTAACATTTGAATGTGTGTGTTAGCCTGAAGTCTTCTGTGAAGAACTTTTCCCTCATAATTATATAGATTTCCTGTGGTAACATTTATTTTTAAAAAAAGGCAAAATGGTTTATTCTTTGTTTATTTAGTTTTCAAAGTATGAGATAATGCCCTATCCACCTCAGAAAATGACCAAGGAGGTTTATCTGTGTTTCTCTTTATTATTATTAACTAATAGAATTCAACTATTCAACTATTCAACTATTTGAATAGTTGTTCAATTATGGTGGCCATTATTTGGTTTTGGTGGTCGTATTGTCAGTGGGAGCCCCTTAATGTTGCTTCTTTTTCTTTCTTTGTTTCTTTCATGAATCATCACTTTTTGATAGCTTTCTTGCTTTCTGTAATAAGATGGCCCAGGCTTATCTCAGATATTCCCTGCCCCAGATCTGCATTCAATGATTTCTTCTAGGATCTAGGCAATGCTTTTATGAGAAACAGTATTTAAGGAAAATGTTCTGATGCTAGGTGTACATATTGCTACTGAGTTGTTGTCATTGCTTCAAGGATTTTTCACTGGAAAGGTAGGAAATATATATTTTTAAAATGAGAAAATATATTATGAGGTCACATTGATACTTCTAATTCCAATTTAAAATGTCAAGGTTTTGACTTCATTTATTTCATTTTATAACTATATCTCTTTTTCTCTTAATACTTAAAATCTTGATTTCTAACGAAGTGTAAATACTTATATTTTCTTATAGAATATAGTATGATATAGTATCCTATATATGATAAGTTCAAACCAGCAATACCAAGATTCCTAATACTGATAAAACTAAAAATGAATTTTCAGATTTCTTTAGAATTTTTTTATATCCCCAAAGACACATAGACGAAATACTACTTTGAAAATCACTGAATATAACTATATTTTTTCGTGCACTTATACCACTACTTGATATTTAGTTTCGTTCAATTGTTTATTTTCAATTTTTGAGGGATTGCTTTTTTCTTTTTTAATTTAATTGAGGTTTGTAATTGTGTAAAATAAAAATATTTATGAGATCAAAACTATATATCCAGAGTACATTCACAGAAATTTCATTTTTATTCCTGTCAACTCTATTGTGTTCCCTTCCTCTTCCTTTAGGTAGCCATTTTTAATGTCCTTCTCTCTCCTGCATTGTTTGTGTATGTGTTTGCATCTTTTCATATTGTTCTAGACAAAGCTTTTTAAAAATATTATGTGCTGGGGAACAAATGACATCCGTACCTATAAACTTTTTCCTTGTTCCTCATCTATAATTTCTTCAATGAATTCCCTACTGATAAGCATTTGGTTTCTGTCCTGTCTTCAGTTATTCTAAATAATGTATCAATAAATATCATCAGCATATATCAGTTTGTAGTTTTGTCAAAATGTCATTGGGATAGATTCTTAAAGAGGGATTACTGGAGCAAAGGGAAAATGAATTCATAATTCCAATACAGTGGCATATTTTTAAACATGTTAATTCTGCCAACAAAATGTAGGGATTTTTAAAAACATTTTTATTACTGAGGAAGAAAACAAACTGTTTCACTGGGCTTAATGAATTAGGAATAATTTATGGGTGAAATTTAAATGACTAAATTCATACATGATTGCTGGTGTAATGTAAATAAATACCTTGCACAATACAAAAATTTTAGCAACTTTAGTGGTCTCCAATCCATTATATCTTAGGAAATAATGTAACAACTGTAAAATGTAAAACTATCCATCTATATGTATACACATATATATACATGTGAGTAGAAATAGATTTAATTATTTTTTTCCAGAGGAGAACATTTATGATTTCACTAAATTTACTAGCTTATTAATTCAGTCAAAAAATTACATTATCATCTATTAAATAAATCTCTTTATCTTCACACTGTATTCTGGCCCAATAGAAATGTGGGTACAGTTACTAGTGTCTAATAATAGGACTGTATAATTTTTTAAGTGTTGGTAAATCTTAAATTTTCTTTGTCTTTGGGCCTAAATTATAATCCAAATTTTAAAAGCAAAGTGAAATTTATTTTCTGGTCCTTTTTATTTCCAAATGTGTGGAAAGCATATGATTATATTGTTTCAGGCTATTTCAATAACCATCATCTTCTGAGATCAGTTACAACAGCCCCAAGAACTGGGTGAATCAGCGTATTTATTTTTATATTTTATTCACTGTAAGAATTCCATCTCATAAAAAACAGCCAGACAGTAAACTAAAAAATGATATAGTCACATTTGAATAGTAGCTAGTTATGTATAAAAATACACAAATATGGAAAGTAACTTATAATCAATAAACACTGGTGAATAAGTCACTTTGGTTCATTTCCTTATGCTACCAGCTTATTCCTTCAGATAAAACCATAAAAGCAATAAGCATTCACAAGATGACATACAGGAAATTGGTTAAAATTGCTTCTTCCGATTGATCAGCCTTCTACTGGAAAATAAAAACTTTTGCATCTTCTTTTTCTTTTCCTTCTTCAAGGCTAAAGTCAACAAAATAATAATCAATACCACTTGTGTGATTGTATTTCCTATATATGCTTACAAGTTCAGCTCATTTTATTTTTAATGATTATAAAATCAGTTAAATATACACTCAATTAATAGACATCTTGCCTTTAAAACATAAAGATACAGCCACTGTCTACTACAGCTAACCAGTATAAGCATTTTGACAAAAGGATCAGAACTAAAGTGTTATTTATGTCAAAGCAGTCTAGAAATAGAAATGTAATATTAGCAAAGTGCATACAAAAATATAATTTTGCTTGTGAATTACTTGTGAAGTTTGTTTAGAAATGAATAAGAAAAAATTCAGTACCTTTCATGCAACCTTGTTTGCAATCCTTGATGCTAACAAAGTTATTGTCATTCCCTCCACAGCCAGTATAGGTGAAGGCCTCACAAGTTTTGTGTCTTGCATTATAATAATAGCGAGTCACATTGGCAAAGCATAGCCCCTCATCTTTTGGACTGTAACAAAATGATGGACCTTTATAAAGAAAAAAATAAAATTATAAATGCTATAATATTAGAATTAATAAACTGTGATTACTGAAGCAATTTAAGAAAAATCTAACCTCATAGACATCTCATTCTGAATGCAAAATATTATACTAAACCTTTAAAAAAGGTATACCTCAAATTGCAGAAAAGTTTAGATGCTATGGTTTAGTAATTCTAAAGTTTCACAAATTGGATGGAATTTCTTGTTTGCATCATTTTGAACGTCAGTAGAAATTAAACCAATAAACCAGATATGGTCAGGTGAAAATGGGCTTAGTGTCAAGGGATAATATATATTATATATGATATATATTCCCTGGAAGTAGTTTTATTTAAATGTTTTTATCAACTCCCCTTCCTGTATTAATCAAGAATAGATGTATCTTATTCCCAAGTAGCCACTGGAACATTTATTTCTACACAACTTAACAGATCAGCAGCAGCAACCACCTCCCCATTAATTTAAGATTTTGCATATTTAACACATAATAATCAATAGTTATAGTGCTTTATCAAAATCCCCACCAAAGTGAGTTTTCACTGCTTTTGAGAAAATTTATTTATCTATATGTCTATATTACACATGGGAAAATGCCTGTATTGGTTCTCTCCTCAAATATTAAATACTGCCCAAGTAATCCATCATTTCAAAGACTGCAATAGGGAAGAAAGGGTAGGTTAAAAATGTAAATATGTGGAGAAGAGAAAAGAGAAATAGAGATCTGTTTGTGCTGCAATTTCCAATTACTAAAGCATATAGAAACTCAATAAAACTGATTGAAAGTTTTTAAGTTTCACCATCTTAAGTCTGTATATATTCCTCTATTTCATATACAGAATCAATTCCATACAAACCTGAAATCATGGCATTGACTAAGAAAATCGTAATATCTGCATAAAAACCGAGTAGATGAGAAATAGTTCTAAAGAAATACTGCAGAAGAGGCAGGAAAAAAAAATGTGAATCATGGCTTTGTCACTTTCCATTCCTGAGAACCTGGCAGGTCATCACCTCTCTTAGCTTGTATCTCCACATGTAAAAAAATCGGGATAATAATAATTCATCACAGGGCAATAGTGTGAGGATTGATATATGGGAAGTCATCAGAACTAAAATCATGTTAATTTCACATCAAATTACTGACTTTTCACCCAAAAGTCTTAATTAAAGAAATTAATTTTTTTCTTTTTTTTTTTAACATGGGCAGTCACCGGGAATCGAACCCAGGTCTCTGGCATGGCAGGCGAGAACTCTGTCTGCTGAGCCACCATGACCCGCCCAAGAAATTAAATTTTTAAATTAGAATTTACTTCTCTTTGGTGCACAGTAGCTCATACAGGTAGCTTCATCAGGGAACCAGTTCTCATTGCGGTGACACCTGCCAGGTCTGAATTTTTCACACATCATGGAACGTAGATTGAAGAAATACTCTTCTCTGGGCTCCTCACATGGTCCATCTTTAACCTCCCATCGGCAAATTTTGGGAACTTCTAACAAAAGAAGGGCAATAAAATACTATTAGTCAGAAATTAGTCTTTTCATTGCATTCAAAACTTCACTGTACTTTCAGAAACAACTGGGTAAAAGAGGACTCGTATATAGTGTCAGGATAGTAAATCCCTAAATGACTGCTTTCTGATCTAGCTTTTTTTTTTTTTAAACAGAGTGTATCTGTATCTGATTAGGCCACGATATATCTTTGAAGTTCAAGTGGAAATTTCTCTGGCTGTTTCTGCATATGAAGTTAATCAAAGCTTATTGTCAAGAATACACATTTTTCCCTGGCTCAGTTCCTTTACTAGTTAAGCCCCATATTCTGTTTAACAGATATAATAAAAATAAAGTACATATAAAATAAAACAAACTTAAAAAACAACAACAAACAAACAGTATCATGGGACTCTTCACTATAGTCCTAGACTAATCCAAGATATAGTAGGTTTGCAGGGTAAAAAGTAAGATAATTAATTAATACACAGTTTCATATTAAAGTCACTAAGAAGTATTTAGTGTTGATGGAAATGGTGTTAAGGTTGGCTAAAAATCATAGGTTTAGAACCAATGATAAACACAGAAAAGCACTTATGTTGCAATTAATACATTATACCCTTGCCTTCATTATGCCCTCTGGTGAAGTAACAGATCTTTCACCCAGTGCACAAAGGCACTGAATTATGATAAATAAATATGTCAGGAGAGAGTAAACGTGTTAGCAATTGTAAACTTGTGATTTCTTTTAGCAAACTGGAAACCGCGGAGGCTTAAAACTCGAGAAAAATTCGGGCTAAAACATACTGCAGAAAGTGGAATCTGGAAAAATAGCCAAGTTACTACAAGCTCCTTCCGTGCAAGGCACAGCGCAAGAGTTCTGTGCAACGCACAGGCATGAGTTCTGCTCAAGGCGCAGGCAAGAGTGTGCCTGAGTGTGGTCACTTACTTTCTATCCCCGAGCAAGCTTCCTCACAGTCCTCCGAAGTCTCGAAATTGTTGGCGTTACCCTGACAGCCCCCATACATGAACTTAAGGCACTTCTGCGTGTACCTGTCGTAGTAGTAACTGGGGATTAGGGCTCGACAGGGCCCTTCGTCGGGGGGCAGGAGGCAGACCTCCGCGTTATCGTCTACAAAAAGGGTAGAGAGAGAACAAAGACAGGGAAGACGGTCAGATACATTTCCTGGAAGGGGAGGCATCCCTGGAGTTCTATCCAGCCGCCTGCCAGCAGAGAAACTTTGCAAAGGGAAAAGTTCAAACTTGGGCACGAGTACCCTTCCCCAGGGCTCCGTGGGGCTCTCAGCAGGGACCTGGGAAACGAGGGCGAAGAGAACGTGTGCTAGGGGCCCGGTGGCCTGCCGCACCCCTCCGACCCCACCCAGAGGAAATCAATCAGGAAGAAGGGTCCTCGACGGGCGGATACCTGTCGTTGCCTGAGCAGCATCCCCTAACGCCATCCCTGTCAGAAGAAGCGGCAGAATCAGCAGCCGCAGAGCGCTAGCAGGGTCCATGGCTCTGGGATCCGATCCGCCCGCGGGACGAGGCGTAAGAGACAGCGCGGGACGAAAGGAGGGTGCGCAGCGTCCAGCCCTGAGGCTGCCTGGGTGCCGGAGCGCTGGGTGCCGGCTTTATGCTGGGTGACGGACCTCCAGACCCCCGACGGGGCGGAGTGCGCATGTGCGGCGCGCGGGAGGGGAGGCTGATTCATGCCTGGAGCTGAGGCTGTGACCCCGCCGCCCCCGCCGCCCCGGCGCTGAAAAGGAATTTCCCACCAAGTTCAACCTGCTTGTCTAACTTTCTCCTGTGACGAGGCGGGGATACCCATATGGTGCGTTTGTCAGTGATGGGAAATGGACGAGCTAGAGGGAACAGCACTGAGGGTGGATTGTGCAATGTTCCAACTTGCCACTTCACCTCCGAGCCTGAGTCCACTTCTAGAAAGCACTAAATCTATCTTTTAATTGGAAGGACTGAGAGAAAGAATGAAATTCATGGAGTGGGGGGAGGCCAGACTCAATGCAATAAACTCTTTAGATTAGAAATTTAGACATATGCTTTTATTTGCTTATATTTACATATATTTCAATCGACACAATTTATATTTAATAAAACGCACTTATATCAAAGGGTACAGTTTGATGAGTTTTAGCAACTATACACCCCCTTGTAACCACCACTCCCGTTAACAATTAGATCATTTCCAATGGTCTAGAAAGTTCTCTTATGCCCTTTTCCAATCAATTCTGCCATCCCCACTCCAGAGACAACCATTCTTCTGTTTCCCTTACCATACGTAAGTTTTGCCTATTCTTGAATTTCGTATACATGGAAATATAAATTATGTGCTATTTCAGGTCTAATTTATTTCATTCAACCCTCGTTTGTTAGCTAGATTCGTTATTGTGTCACTAACATGTGCCTTTTAATCACTGAATAGTGTTCCAGTGTATGAACATGTTACAATTTGGATATCAGTTCTCCTGTTGAACAATTCTGGATATTCACGTTGTTTCCAGTTTGGGACTATTATGCATAAAGCTGCTGCGAACATGCTTTTTGCAAATCTCTATGTGGGCATGCATTTTTATTAATCTTGTGTAAAATACTTAAAAATATCAGAAGCTGCTAAGCAGTTTTCCAAAATGTTGTACCATTTTACACTATCTCCAGTCATATGTGAGACTTTTAGCTATGTTTTTTGAGATTGAATATGAAAGTTCAAAGAGAGTATGCCTTGGGGGAGGGGGCGTGGCTCCTGAGGCTTAAACTGGGATCAGTCTGATCCCACGCACTTTCTAATGTCAGTGCATCTATATTAAGGCTTATTTCTTCTTTGACATATAGCCTGGAACTTTTTATTTACATGAAAAAAATTATCTCCACTGGAATTTTCAAATATGAAGATATTTTTGGAGTTATCTCCACTGGAATTTTCAAATATGAAGATATTTTTGGAGAGCATAGTAATGGGTTCTCTTCATGAAAGTGTCTTCCCTTCATAACCTTCTCTTCTTGCTCCATTCAGCATTCTCAAGTGAATAATTGTTCCTTGCTTCTCCTAAGGGAACTAGAGGGAGTTTACAGTTTTCTTCCAACTGTCTGGAATCCCTGAAAAGTACAGGGATTTTCACAGCAGATTAATATTCTAGGATATTTGCGTAATATTCCCTGTGCTAGTTTTCAGTTATCCTGATGTCACAGCCTAGAATCATTTTCTTTGGAGAACTGACCTGGACAGGAAATACTCAGTGTCACTTGTACTGACAGCTTAGATGACCAAATACCTATGATTAAGAATGACAGCCAGTGGTGTGAGGGTAATGTTTAGCAATCAGCTCTCCAGAAGGAGAAAGGGGCGTTTGTATACCTTAATGATCTATGTAGTGTATATACTCCTATTATGGATGATTTTGAGCTATTGCTGTGGAGTCACTGAATGCGGAATTGGGAGGGTCTGAGTATAGTAAGCACTACAGAGCCAGACCTGTGCAACCCACTCCAGCATGCCTACCTCTGAGACAGCCAGTTAGATTTGAAGACACTTTATAGGAGAATCCAATTGGGACCTTCCAAGGATCTCATAAAAATATTATTAGGAAAGGGAAATTTTACCAAACATTTAGCCTAGATCATGTTCAGGAGAAAATTCATATTCTTCAGAATATGATGAACTATATCTCTAAACTGGATTAAAATAAAATTCAAACAGTGTTGATGCAGAGTTTGCATTCAGTGTTGACTCATCACTTCTATACTTCGCTGGACATTTTCCAACATTCATGGCTATGCATAAAAAAAGTTACCTTTGGGATTAGGGCAGATATATTAGGAAAGAGGAGAGGAAATAGTAATGGAAAAGAAGACTTGAGAGACAGAGGAGACCTGGGTTTTATTTCTTGCTCTTTTGGACAAGTTACTTAAACTCTCTGAGTCTGTTTCCTCATCTATAAAATGGAGATAATAACTCTACATTACAGATGTGTTTTGAGGATTAGATAGAAAGTTCCTAGGCCCTCAAAGAGATGTGTTTCTGCTCCCTCACACGCAAGCACAGGATCTGTACAGGTTTTCCCAAATCCTAATTCTCATTGTGAGCTTTGCCACAAAATGCTGAGATGGAGCATCAGCTCCAATCAGTTAGTAGAGCAATATGAACAAGTCAGGTCAGATTGAAACCTGTGACCTTGCTCCTATCAGCTCTGGTCTTGAGCCGTGCTCAACTAGGCTAGGATGGTGTCACTCCAAACATCACTTGGTGATGTCTACTTCTGGGGGGAACAGAGCTTCAGGGCTTTCTCAATCAAAGCAGGATGCTCAATCCACTCGGATCTTGTGTGTCATGTGCAGAGTGGAAAGGGACAAAAAACACTTCTCCCTCTCTATGGTGTAGATTCTGTAGAAATAGGCAGAAATTAGTGGCCAGGGCAGCACTCTGGAAATGGAAGTTTCCTTTCTTTTGTCTATGCCAAGCAGGGTGCATTTTTCTTAACACAGAGCAGGGACAAGGAAAAAGGAGGTAAAGAGAATTGAACAAATACAATAGTTAGAAGTTTGAAATTGTCAAGCCACGCTACCAGGAAGGGAATCTGTTCCTCTTAATTGCAAAACCCTTGACTGCTGTTGTATCTTTGCAAAAGGTATCTTTCATTATAATGGAATCAAAATTTCCTGGGGGCAACTTTCACATTTCTGAATTTACCCTAGGGATCAGCTGGAAGGAGCCGTGACCACCACAGTCAGTCTCCAGAAGGATGCCAGAGCACGTCTATCTCCTTAAATTAGTGACTGGGCCAAAAAGTTACCCTGAGGCTGAGTAAAAGAATTCCTTTGTCCGAAGTCAACAGGAAGTGCAAGGCCGGGAGTTATGGGGAGGACAGTCACGAGGCTGACTCGTCATGGCTAGGCCAGGTGACAGTGTAGTGGCTGTAGCTGGAAGGTTCAGAATATTCTGCAGTTCTGTAAAATAACGCAGTTATAAGGAGTTCTTATAATTCGAATGCCGAAAGGAACTTAAAATAACATCTGTCCTGTGTTTTTATTTTACAGAGGGGTAAACTGACACCTAGAAAGACAAATGCCGGGCCATGTTTCCTTACCACAATCATTGGTACAACTGGACCTAGAGTCCACAGTTCTTGGTTCTCAGCCTGAATTCTTTCTGACATACCTATTTCTACCGTATGAAGTTCTTAGAGAAGAATGCTAAATAAAAGAATTTTTAAAAAATCACACAAAAGCTACAGTGAGTTTGGGACTAGCTCGGTAGGTCCTAGATTCTTGCCTCACTTTGTGCCACAAGAAACGGACATGACATTGATTTGGGCTGTATTAGTCCCTAGAGTTCACTAGTCTTCTATGAAGTCCTCCCGGTTTGGTGGTGGTCAGCAATTTAAGGAAGGGATTGAGACAGATAGTGTTTTCTCTCCCAGACACCTTAGAGAGAGGGTCCTCTCTGGCTCTTATGGGAATGAAGAGAACGAATTTAGCCTAGTGATTTGGGGATACATATTACATAACAGGTCACTTAAGGAGTTACATTTATATCTCCTTAATATACAAAGATAGTTCTTGCTGCCAGTTAGTATAAGCCCTGTCAAAACAAAACTTAAACTGAGGCCAGCTGGCACGAACAGTGAGTTTGCACATCTGCTAAAGAAGGCCATAAATCTCATCTGAGAAACAAGTGGCCTTGAGGGTTTTACTCAAGTTAAGGCAATTCTTTCAACACTAGGCATTTATCTAGCAAGTTCAGTCCCCTAGGAATGATATGTACCCTAATGCTCCCTCTGTCGGAGACAGGGTGTATTTGAGATTGTTATAGAGTAAGGTAGAGGCAAAAAAAGGATGAGATAATCTCTATGCCTAATTTTATTATTCCCTTTCCCCCTAGGGAGGAACAGATAATAGAGTATATAATGTGTCTCTTAATCTGGTCTTTCTTTCATTTGCTTACTTAAAAATCTTAATTAAATGTTTAAATTGTGTCAAACATTGCGCAAGGGATTCAGTGATACAAAGATGCATAAACCTATCAGGGATCCCATAGGATAACAAGGTAGACAGATGAATACTGTGTGACCATGTTATAATATAGTGTTCTTAGTGTTATAGTAATGATATGTGCCAGGTACTGTGGGATCATAGAGAAAGAAGTAAACAAAACATAAGCAAGGGCTCAATTCAAAAGTAAAAGCCAATCAATGAAAATACATCTGACATTTTATCTTCACCCTTCTCGGACACAGAGACTCATTGTCAGCTGGCTGTTTTGGTTGGGTCTTTTAGGTGATGGATCTCAGACAGCCTTCCTCCTCTGCTTCCTGGATGTACATTCCTTCAAATATCATCATGCCTACCACTCAGGATCAGACCATCTTTGTTCTCTTTCAGGTTGCTGCATTTTTAACTTATGTGTATGGTACCCAGAAGATTGGGACAACTTTGGACTATGTTATCCCAAATTTCCCTGGCATAGTACAACCTCACCACCTACCCCAAATCCTTACCTGGGTTACCGAGCTACTGGACAGTAGCTCATCAAGACTGGGGTAAGGAACAGAACATTTCCCCTAACTCCAGTATACCATGTGAGAGCCTCAGTATTAATAACAATAATAACAGATACAAAATTTGTTGAGTTTGCAATGTGCTTCACACTCATTAGCTTATTAAATCTCCCATAATAACTACTTGAGTGCAATAGTTTATTCTGTCCACCATGAAAATGAGGTAACCAAAGCTTTAGACAGGTGTGTGACTCACCCGAAACTATACAGCTAGCACAGCTCTGCCAAATTTTGAATGCAGCTGTTCTGAATCCTAATGCCCTGGCATTGCTCGCTGTGTACACAGCCTTTCCTTCACATTAGTAGGTGCAGAAATCAAGCTCATTATATGTAACATGCACTCATGACCCTGGGTCAGTATCTGAAGAGCTCTATCTCAGATTCGTTTTTTATTCAAGCATGAATTTCGTAATTGAGAACAAATGGATAGCTACCATTTAAATATTGTTATAATGCTCCAAGGGGAACATCTGCCAAGGTTGATAATCAGGTTAGAGGATTGAGAGAGTTAATCACTATACTCTTCATTTTCATAGTTATATTTAGCAAGGAATGGACCTTGACCTTTCAACTGAAAAGACACTTTTTCTTGCAAAAAAACACTTGTCATTTTTTTAATATAGTGAAAATCTCAGATTAGTTATACATTAATTTCTGAAGTGCTCCACCAGCCCTCCAAATTCCAAATGTTCATTTATCCTAGCTTTATGTGGAAATGCTTTTACATCTTAAATCACAAAATTACATAGAAGGGACAATATCTTATTAGGGATAGGGAAAACAATAACTGCAGTTTACAAATGCCATAAATATCCTAGAACACTCTATCTATCTTTCTATCTGTGTATCTATGTATCTATCTACCTATCTATCTTTCTTTCTTTTTTCTTGTACTGTTAGCTGAGGGAAAAACTGAGTTGAACTGAAAGGTCTTTATTAGAAGAGATTGCGTACACTGTCCTGGACTAGATATACTGGGCCAGACCGAGAAGGGTGAGGTATTCCTTCTATCCACCTGGACCTCCTATATTCTCTGTCTTCTCATTCCGTGTCTGGTCTATCAGAGAACAACTTCTTGTCTACTCCTCTGCATCCTTTCCCCACCTGACTTCTCAATTTCACTCTTCTCACTCCTCTACCCTATCTGCAGTGCCCTTCAACACACATGCCTACATCTTAATAATTTTCATTGGGAGTGCCCTTTTTAGGACTTTTTAAAACCCAGATTTAAAGTTCATATTTCACTCTATGTCCCTTTCCTTTAAGGACTCTAATTCACTGCTCCCTTTTTCAATATAATTTTTTTAAAAGAGTTATCGTCACTATCTGCCTCCACTTCCTCATCTCTTGTTTTTTCCACATTTCACTCCAATTGAACTTCCATATTGGGAAAAAGAAGAACAGGAAGTGATCTTGTGAAAGATAGCCTCATGTTGCTGTATCTTACTGGACATCTCAATACTTGTGACAACCAATGCAGTATCATTAAAGTCCCCAAAGACCACATTTTTCCATCCATATTTTATCTGGCCTTTCAGTCATATTTGACAGTTTCAATTACTTCCTCCTTCTTAGAAAATGCTTCTCAGTTTTCATGATACAAATTCTTCTAGTTTTCCCCTACTTAACTGGCTACTCCCTCTTAATTCTTTCATGGATCCTTTCCTTCTGCCTGATCATTAAAAGTTGGGGTCACTCAAAGCTCAACCCTGAGAACTCTGATGGTACTCTCTTCTTCCATCATTTCAAATAAATATATATAATTTCAGATAAATATTCACCTTATACAAAATAAATACATACTTTAGATGTACACACACATATGTATATACACATATACATGTCTGCTTAACATCTCTACTGGGATGTCTAATAGATATCTTAAACATTATATGTCCTTAACTGAAGTCTTAATCACCTGCCCCCAATTTTCCTCCTTTCTGTAAATGGCACTTTCTTCTACTTAGGTTGTCAAGCCCAAAACTTGAGGGACTGGAGGAGTCAGTCTTGAAACCTCTCATTCCTTCATTGCCCAATCCATCAACAGTCCTGTCAATGCTACCTCAAAATCACATTTTGAATCTGCCCATTTTTCCTGATCACTGGTGCCACCAGTACAGTTCAGATCCATCAGTTCTTAAGGACCACTATACAGTCTTATCTTATATAAGAACCTAATGTGGTGAGCTGTTCTACTCTCTTCTCCACAGTCAACTTACACTCACAGCAGAGTATTTTTAACATGTAAACAAGACCATTTCACTGTACTTTACTTCTTCCAACAACAACAGAGAACATCAAACTCTCGTTTGGTTTCTCATCTTATCCCTCAGTATGGGTACAAGACCCCATGTGATTTGACCATTATCTCCTTAACTGACTTCATCCATTGTACCACTCTCCCTTGATCTTGCTGTACTCAGGTTGCACTATGTATTCTATTCCCCTAATACACCAAACTTGTTCCCACCTCAGGTCCTTTGCATGGTCATTCCCTCTGCTTGACCCTTCTCTGAGTATGAGATGCCCATCTACTTCTTCACTTTCCTGTCTCCTTCATGGCAGCTGGGTCTTGGTCCCATGAGTACCATGTCAGTTTGGTCTTTGCAATGTGCCTCCATATCCCAATCACCCCTCATCACCTTGTGGTATCACAAATTATCTTTATAGCAATTTTCATTTGAAGTTACTATGTTTTATTTCACTTGTCTGCTCCTGTCACTATTATATAGCATCTGTAAGAACCAGTAACTTACTTGTTTTATTCAGAACTGTCTCCCAATAACAAGACCTGGGAAGTAGAATTTCATAAACATCTGTGAAATAAGGAAATTACAACCTCTCTTCTTTACAAGTATCTTCTTTAAAACCAAAATTCTCAGTAGAAATGAATCAGTGTTTCTATGGGGAAGAAAGTCAACAGTTGTAAAGCATATTTGAAAATCTGTAAGTCGCCAGTAACTTAAAAATAAACTAGTATGTTGCAGAAAAATGATATTCATGTAGTAAAATAGCAACTGATTCAAAAAGAACTGGGTTTCAAAAACCAAATGTGATAAAATTGGTGATCAGCCTGGTTAGTTGGTGAAAAAATAGAAAACACAATACCATTTTTGTGAGAAAAAAAATTCATCTGAAAAGAATGATTTCTAAGGTGATGAGGTATAACTACAGTAAGAGATAGGAAAGTTGACTTTGTTGGCTGCTGCAGCTCCAAGTGATGAAAAAAATACCTGGCCCATGGTAGTTACTCAATGAATATTTGCTACACAAATACTATATTAGCTACTGTCATTTTACAGGTTCAAGTGGCAGACATAAAGTAAAAGAATATATGTGAATATAAGGTGATAAAGGTTATGGCACATGATAAGTGTTCAAAGGCTGTGTTTAATATTTAATATCACCTAATTTAATCCTCAAAACAATACTCTCATTCTCCTTTCTTAGTTTCATCTCATCTTTCCTGACCCTAGAGTGCTCCAGTACTAAGTCCTTTGTCCTCCTTTCTTTTTTATGCACCCTGGATGTTGTCATCCAATCTCATAACTTTCACTGAAATTCTGTCTTCTTTCCTACACAGCAGACTGAGTTTCTAACAGGCATCTCAAACCTCATGTTCCACCTTTTGCTGTCTTTTAGATCTCAACAAATAGCAAATCCCTTTTCCAGTTGCTCAAGTCACAAACGCTGGAGTCATTTTGACTTCTCTTTCTTTTTCACCTGCATCTGATCTGTCAACCTATCCTACTGCTTCAGTTTTCAAAATATATTAAGAATCCCACTACTTCTCCCCATCTCCAATCACTCAGGTTTTAGCTACCAATATCTGGTGCCTCGATTACTGCAGTCGTCTCTAACTAATCTTTCTTGCTTCCACCCTTGCTGCTTCAGGTTTAGCATCAACATAGCTGCCAGAATTAATCCTGGCATTATAAATCAGATAATGTCACTCTATTACTCAACATCCTACAGTGTTCCCTAAGTCACTCAGAGTAAAGCCAAAGTCCTTTACATGACCTATGAGACCCTACGTGATCATTGGGATCATGAATACCATATACTATTATTGCATCATATTCATGTGTCCCCTTGTTTTCATATTGACTCACTGCTTCCCTTGTACTTGCTGTTCCTTGGAATAATCTTCTCTTAGTAACCACCTGGTCACTCCCTCATTCCTCTCGGTTTTCACTCAAAGAACATCGTCTCAGAGAAGCATTCCCTGGCCACCCTCTCTAAAATTGCAACATCTCTGCTGACACTTTCTGCTCTCCTTCCCTGATTTATTTTTATCCTTCATACTTATCACAGCCTAATATGCTGTGTATTTGACTTTTGCGTCTTGTTTACTGTGTATCTCCCCTAATAGAATGTAAGCTCCTTAAGGGCAAAGGTTTTATCTAATTTTTTTTCTCTGCTCTATCCTTAAGTATCTAGAATGGTACCTGGCACCTAGTAGGCACTGAGCAAATATTTGTTGAATGAATAAATGTTAGCTGTTATCATTTATAGTCCCAAGTAGAATGCCAGAACATTAAAGAATAGTATGGGGTAGGTTTACATCTGTATGGTTGCATTGTACTATTCTGTGCATAATACAATGAATTTGTTTCTGAAAAATTGTATTAAACTGAATGATTATAAATCAAAAAATATTTAAAGTGTGCTGGCAACATTGTTATTTCAAAGAATATGTGCTTAATCACTTACTAAAACAAAGGACTTCTAAAAAATAATTTGAGTAACTTCCCCTTAATATTGCCCTTCATAAGTTAAATATTTTATTTCTCAGGCTTTCATACTTCCAGACACACAAGTACCCTTCCTCTCTGTGGTCTTCATGGCTTGCTTTCATTGCTGAGCACACTTTCCTAAGCACCCCCATTCCTTTATTTGAGATGTATGAAGTCATTAAGATTTAAGCCTGAAAAGTTTTTATAGTTCCCCAGTAATTGTCTAAAAAACATGCTATATTTAATCCTCATTCCCCAATGAGTAGCTTCTCCCTTAATAATCCTTTGAGCAGATAACATCGCTGTTGGTTATTTTTGGCTATTAGGAATTCACACTGGTATTTGAGACCAAGGAAGTCAAAGTCAGTATGTTTTTCCTCCCTTCCCCCTGGAGCTCTCTGAAAATAAGTCTCAACCCCACCTAAACCAGAGTTCCTTTGCATAAACACATTTCATAATGGCCTATTTGAAACCAGCACTATGATGCCTAGATTCTATTATAAAGAATACAAAAAGAGAATCGAATCATAATGAATGAGATTGTGTTTCAATATGAAAATGCTCATGATGACTGGGCCATAGAACATCATGCTGTGTTGTGATGCATTTACCTTTGTGTAGAATCACCATTGATAAAACAGCTGTTGAATACAGAGTGAGGCATATACCATGCTCAGTGAGTGACATGATGTTTGTTTTTTTTTTTTAATTTGCATATGGGCAGGAGGCACCAGGGATCGAACTCCAGACCTCCAGCACAGCAGGTTGGAGCGCTGCCTGCTGAGCCACGGCAGCCACCCGACATGATGTTTTGAGAGTAAATAATTCTTGGTAAGGTTCTGACAAAATCAAACATGATCTTCTTTTCTTGATAAAATGTTTGCATTATTGAAAACCTCGTGTATATAAAAACCATAAAAGAGTTTATGTTTATATGTAAAATGAAATTAAGTTCAGGGTCCAAACAACTATAAATAGGATTTTGTCTATGTGAATGTCTTTCATTGTTTTTTGCAGCCTTGCTGGATGTGGGACAGTTCATTTCATGCATTGTAGTCCTGGAAAATGCAGTGTATCTGACAGCTCTCACCCACACCCACAGAAGACAGCGAAAACCATAAACTTGAAATATTTTCATAAGGGCCCCCAGGGGTCAGTATTGCCCCCTTAGAGAACCACTGCTCAGTCATTGGGGGACAACTCTGAGATGCTTCCTCTCCCCTCTCTTCCCTTCCTTGCTATTTTAGTCTTTAGATCCTTTGATGGAAGTGCTGGATGGAGGGAGAGGTAAAAAAGCAAGTATCTTCTGCTTAACTCCAGTATTTTTCTCCTCCTGGGTTAGCTATGACTGCTATGGTAGCTTTTTGTTCTATGGGCTTTCAGTTCTCCCTTTATACTCTAACAGAAAGCAGGGTGGGGATGTTGGTAATAGGGCCAGTGTGGTCCGGCCCCTCTTAGGAGTCTCCATGGAGAGGTGTAGAGAGGTTGTCCTAACCACTTCTAAGCTTCTGAAAGCCTAGAATAACGGAATCACGAAGGCGGTGGCAGGGGATCCTTGTGGTGTAATACCAGCTCTGTTGTCGTCCACTGCATAATCTTGGGCATTTTAATTCTCTGGACCACATTTGCCTCATCTGCAAAATGGGAACCTTGGCTTAAATATGTCTCTGAACTTTTGGGATCTCCATGCAGTTTATATATATTTCTCTTCTCTGTGTGTCTGGGAGGAAAATAAAAGTCCCTATTTCCATGCTTTTGATTTTTTTTTTCACCTAAGATCTGTGACATCCAACTTGGCAAGCTTTTCCTAATCATCTTACAATATGCTTCCACCAGATGAAGTGTATTTTTAATTTTAAATATTATTAAGCACTGTGAATCACAGCATTTGAGTTGAGAAATCATTTGTTAATACAGGGATATCAATGTGCCCTTGTCTCTGTACCTAGGTGAGTATTTATGACATAGATTAAGTGACTCTATCAGCAGCTTCTGATTTTCTTCTATATGCCGAACAGTATACAGAACAATATTATAAAAGCCTTGAAAGACATGGTCTCTTTTGTCAAGGGTCTTATATTCCATTGTGTCTTAGGATAGGTTCCCTAGGGCTGGCACCTAGAACAGGGAATCTTGTTCATGTGATTTATTGAGGGAGCGCTCTCAGGGGGACCCTCTTCTAAGAAGAGCAGAATTGGGCAGTAGGAAAAGTTAGGCAAAAGTGAGAGCTTAAATCTAGCATCATCTGGAACCCATGAGGAGCTCTAGAGAGTTCTCAACTGCACAGAGGCTTCTCAGCAAAGAGACAAGAGGATTGAGGTGCTTTATCCCCATAACAGCCAGGCATTTGCTACAGGCATCATCAGCCAAACCTGTACAAACCTTGCAGATGAAATCCCTAAGCAGCCAACACCCCCACTGCTGATCAATGGGCATTCTATCCTGGAAAAGGGAATCTGGACTGGACACCCAGAGCATCTGCTATGCATCCCATTAAAGTAGCTAAATCATATACACTATCCTTTAAGCATGCTTATAAAACTATGTGTAAGAGAGTCCAATCTTAACGCCCAGAGGTGCAGAATCAAGGAGGAACACTGGACTGTACAGAGTGCAGACTCTGCATGAGACACTGTTACAAAAGCCATACCTACATTACCCCATTAAATCCTCTCAATAAATCTACAATGTAGGTGCTATTATTGCTTCTATTCTCAGTAAACTGAGGCACAGAGAGGTTATATTACTTGTTCAAAGCCAACACAGCTGGGAAGTGGCAGTGAAGGATCAGAATCTCTTTGGTGGGACCCATATGCTAACAAGTTCCCTAACTGACTCAGAACCATTTGCAGAGTGGAATGACAAGTTTTCTGAGATGGAGAAAAGCTGTTCAAAGGACAATGTCAACAGATTAGAATGATCAGCTGAAATAGATGTGCTTGTGAACTTCTATAGTCGTGGGAAAGAAGGTGAGAATGAAATTGAGAGTAGGCTCTCAGATAACAAATAAGAATTACATAGGAAGAGATAATATTTTTCGTAGTCACTTTATTTCTTATAATAAAAAGCACAATGTCAAAAATTTAAAAAGCACAGCACACATTGGGCTCAGTTATCCATTAGGTCTTCTTTCTTTACCTCAGTGCTGACTTCTGTAGGCATTAACCCCTAAACATATATGAAACAACCTCTTTCCCAGAGAAAAAAAGGATATTATAGAATTGGTCAGGAAAGTAATATTTCCCAGGGCTTTTAAAATGAAAACACTATGTAAATACAAGAAATTAATTTAATCATTGGTATCCTTATTGAGCAGAGTATTTTCATGCAGATGTGCAGTGGTATGCCACTTTCTGAAATAGCACCAATACCACGAAAATCCTCATTATAGAAATTGGACAAGAAAGACAAAAGAAAAAAAGAGAGACTCAAACATTAAGAGGCTGTTGGAATGTTGCCACTTGGCTACAATGAAATATTTTGCAGGCAGTTGTGCAGAGATCCCTCCACATGCTGAGCTATCATCCTCATTGCTCATTAACCTAGATGACAGAGGAGATCATTTTACAAAGGTGGAGAGAAAAATTTTATTCTTTTAGGATGTACATTGAGGGATCAACTCACTATGTCCCTTTTAAACTGCCACATTTGCTTATCATTGTTATCTAATTCATTGTGACAATTAAATGCAAGTTCCAAGTACTATTAGGATAAACTTCTAAATAACATGCGAGTTTTTTTTGATTAATAGGTCCTTTTCCTGCAATATTTCCATTCCATTGGTTCCCATTTCACTCTATTATTTATAATGAACTTACGACACTTTTTATATGGTCTCCTGTTAATACCAGATTAAATACTTTAATGATTCAGGGGATTAATGGGCAGTCCTCAAAATGACCTCAAAATAGCTTAAATGGCACAAATCATATAGGAGTGATTTGGGGTTGGGGATGAGCATTGGAGACCCCAAATTTTATTCTGTGCTAAAGGCCAGGGAAAAGGAGGAGCTTTGGGGACAAGAGATTGTATACGGACTAAACTGACCTCTCCCCACAAATCTACTGCCAGGTGTTTAGGGTCAACTGCTTGGTTTAATCATATTAGTGAAGATTATAAATAAGCTTCAAAATCCCTAGGTCAGTGAAAAGAGCTAGAATTGTTCAGGAGGAGTCCAGAGAAATTGGTTATCATAGAAATTTTTTTAAAAACAAGGAGAAAGAAAAACAGACAACTTGGTAAATTAAGATCTGAGGGGAGGGTTGGTTTCTGTTGACTTAAGCAAGTCTGGCAACTCTGGTGTGTGAGCTAACTTTGTACCTTTTCAGCAGGCAAAAGATGCCCGTGATTAATATTGAGGATCTGACAGAAAAGGACAAATTGAAAATGGAAGTTGACCAGCTCAAGAAAGAAGTGACGCTGGAGAGAATGCTGGTAAATTGCTGCTGCTTTCTTTTGAAAGAGAAAAAGAGTTAGTGTGGGATTACTATGTGAGGTTACAGTCAGTGGAGAGGTCAACATAGGAAAAGTAAATTGTTCAGGTGAAAATTCACTTGGGTAAAATTGATCTGGAATTAAGAAAGTTAAGAACTGAGAGACTAAAGACATCAACAACTATGGTCCATGGTCCAAATGCAGCCCTTAGCCTATTTTGTGTGGGTGGTTACATGTTTGAATTTTTAAAAATTTTTTTTAAAAAAGAGTGAAGAAAATAATAGTCTAAGACAGAGATCATATTTTAGCCGAGCAAGACGCTGAAACAAAGCATATACATATTTTTATAAATTCAGAACTGTATTTTCATTTGATGCCAGACTTTCATGTTGTTCAAATGCTTTTAGTTACACCGTTCCAGCACTGTTGCAGCCAGGAATGAATGAGTACATTCTATTCCTCCTTTGCAAATAAGACGAGTACAAGCACAAGAACTCACTGGTTCGGTCTAAAAATGTCTGACAGATCTTGGAAACGATTATCAAGAGTTTTCTGTCTTTAGACGGAGAGTGATAGCAAAGAAATGAAAGTTTCCACTGAACTAAAAGTGACAGAAGCTTGGAAAATGGAGATATGTATTTTAGATCTCTTTGATTTATAAAAGTAGTAGAACAAAAACTGCTCCAAAAATAGAGGCATAGTTTGTATAGTTTTTTAAAAATCTCATTTGATCAGGTCAAAGCAAAAACATTTTTTAAAGGAGTTTTATTTTTATTGTTCTGCTCAAAACTCTTAATTCCAATAAAAATTGGAATTTTTATTTTATACAAATTGGAATATTTTTATAAAAATTGGAATTTGGGCTGCCTTTATAACACTCTCAAACTTCCTTTTTGTGCTTTCTGTACAGATTGAAGAAAAACATGTCTTGCCATAAAGATAAAATTAAATTTATAAATATCCCCAAAGCTTAGAACACACACCCTAGAATGGTGAAGTCCTTATTTTTATAATTTGGTTGAAAAATACTTTTGGAGTAAAGGAGAGTTGGTTGGTTTTGTTCTGTTTTGTTTTGTTTTTCTTCTTTTCTTGAACTATCCAGAAGCTGTTTTATTATTTATATCTCATGATTGTGTTTTTTCCTGGGAAATTTAGTTTTATTCTTGTTTATTATTCACGTGTGAAGTTCATCATGGAATTTTCATTTTGGATAACATTCATGTTACCTTCTGACAGGCTCTTACGTTCATTTTCTCCTGTACTCAAGAATCTCTATGCTTTTGGAAATCAAACTAACTTTACTATCAGATTGTAAAAATTGTAATTAAGGAAACACAGTTATAGGACCAGTTTACTGAGCCCCTCCTAGGGACTCAAAAGGAGCTAAATATGAGAGAGTTGCAAATCTACAGACACAAAATCCTACTATAGTTCATTCCAAGACCAAATATAAATTATCTGATACTAAGCCATAGGTTTTAGAAATCTAAGGAGTAGCACCGCTCCCAGCTATCCTATGGAAATGTGAACGGTGATTGAATCTGAAGTTGCCGAAGTCCGACAATCCAAAGATTTTATGCCAACAGTGAATGGAGGCTGATGGATGTGGAAGCTCACAGCCCTTCCCAGAGTGGAGAAGAGACCAGGTTTCTCCACTGTAGACCTTTACCAAGTGACTTAACACCTCATTGCTTCACTTACCTTACTTGTCAAATGTATAGTCTACGTGAACTGTTCTCCAAGGCGGTCGTCTAGCTCTTAGAAGCTGTTAATTGAAAGCTGGTATTTCTGCCTAAAATGGTGTGACTGGGAGAAGCTATAAGTCTAATATTTTGTGTGTTTTTTCCCTTTTAATACCAAACTTACTTTCATCCTATTTTTTCCTGTATTGATCTGTACACCCAGGCCAGTGTTCATATTGGACAATGTCCATGAATTACCTCTTTCATGTCATTCTTTTTTCTCACAATTACAGCTCCAGGAATCTAAAAAAATCTTTGAAGCTAAAAGAACTTTGATATTTCCTGAGCCATGGAAATTCCAGGTGCTGAACCCAAAGCTCAGATCCAGGATAAGATAGCATCAGAATAGTATGGTTAAGCGGGTAGCCTCTGGGGCCACATCTGTGGGTCAGGTTTTGGATGCATAACCTTCTGTCCATGTTATCCTCACCTCAGTTATCTGACGTACCCATGTCTCTGGATCTCTGTTTGTAAAATGAGAAGAGTAATAGATGGATCTAATTTAGGGGCAATTGGAAATAATAATTGGGTAAATTATGCATAGCACTGAGAACAAGTCTTGGGACACAGTAAAACCTTTCTAGCATTATTATTGTTTTTGTAATTATTATTGTTATTTTTGTTTATGAACCAGGATGACTCAAGATATGCCTTGATCTATTTTGTGGCCAAGTCCCAGTATTATTGGAATTAGACAACTCTTTGTATCTAATTCCAAAGCTGAAATATTTGTAATGACCACAAGTCAATATAACAAGCAGTAAATGAAGACACTCTTTGTAGTAATAGCTTAAGAAAAGTAGCTATCATTTGATTGAGCACCTCCTGTGCACCAGACCTTGTTAAACACTTAGAATAATCAGAATTGCTATTTCTATTTTATTTAAGGGAAATCCCATAACAAGGGATATATATATGGCTGGTAAGTGGACAATGCCAAAATTCAGACTTGGTGTGACCCGAATCCAGTGTTCTTGTCCTTTCCAGTATGCCACATAATCCTCTAGTGAACTGTATATAGTTATAATAAACAACTCCTACATTATTTTAGAGACTTATGTTTCAGGTAGTTTATTGATCCTAGACACACTAGATCATCAAATCCTAATCAGGCCCTGTAAAAACCAACCTCACTAATTACTGAATTAAGGACAGCAAATTGTGCCTCTATTTCTGGAATCTGGATGGAATGAAAAGAATTATGGAAAAGGTAGGATCTATCTATGGAAAGGGTAGGATGGTCGTGGTGGAAAAAAAGTAAATCTAAATGACTGTGTATTTCAAAAGTTTGTGTAAATCTGCAAGCATCATCATAGAAAAGAGCCACCTGACCAATGTTTCCTCACCTCAGTTAAAAATGATTTGTTTTAAAAAGACACTTATTATAATGCCTCAATCATATGAACTAACTAAAATATAAAAATTGGTGAACTGAAGTCGAGAACATGGTTTATCAGATTGGGACCTATTGTACAGCAGTCACATGTATTCAGGAGTTGTAACTGTTATTTCTAAACTGAGCTGTTTGTTTATAACCTGGTTGTTCCCAGAAACTGCAGGTATTTATGTGACACCTGAGACTCAGAGTTAGAGCTCTGAAGATATGAATGTCAACAGTGCCCTATACAGGAACTGTTTAAAAAATTGAAAAGGTGATCAGACTTCGAGTAGAGATATGATTGAAGGTGATCTGGATAGGACTAATGTAAATCAAAATACAGGATAAAGGATGATATTGTCCATATTTTAAAACTTCAACTTCTGTGTGAGACCAAAGGGAGACATGTTTATTTGGTGCAAAATTTATATCTTGGGTAGTACATTAACTAATTTAACGTCTATGTTCAGTCTAGTTGAATACCGTAAGTACATGGAATCTTGAATAGGGCATGAGATTTTGTTGGTTTGCCCAGGTTAGTGTGATGCCCCGATATATCATGGAGTAATTTGGTGAGTGAATTAAGAAATATTTGCAAAGTCCCCTTGGAAGACTGGGGAGAAAGGAGGAAATATTCAACTTCCCCATTTTGAGAATTTCTGATATTCTCATAAGCAGTTCGGACAACCAAATCAATAGGGCAAGCCCTCAGTTTTGGGGTTCACCTCTGTGGAACTTATTCCTGGAAAAGATAGGCTAAGTCTACTTAAAATGAGTCCTAAGAATCACCCCAGAGAACACCTTTTGTTGCTCAGATGTGGCCTCTCTCTCTAAGTCAACTCAGCAAGTGAACTTACTGCCCTCCCCCTACGTTGGACATCACTCTCAGGGGTGTAAATCTCCCTGGCAACCTGGGATGGAATTCCCAGGATGAGATGGTACCCAGCATCTAGAGATTGAGAAAGCCTTCTTGACCAAAAGGGGAAGAGAAAAGTGTGACAAAAGAAGGTTTCAGTGGCTGAGAGATGTCAAACAGAGTTGAGAGGTTATCCTGAAGGTTATTCTTATGCGTTATATAGATATCCTTTTTTCAGTTTATGGTGTACTGGAGTGGCTAAAGGGAACTACTTGAAGCTGTTGAGCTGTGTTCCAGCAGCCTTGATTCTTGAAGATGATTGTATGATGTCACAATATGACCCTCTGATTGTGAAAACCTTGTGTCTGATGCTCCTTTTATCCAGGGTATAGACAGATGAGTAAAAAAATAAATAAATAATGGGGGGTAAGGGGTAAAATAAATTGGGTAAATGAAATTCTAGTTGTCAATAAGAGGGAGGGATAAGGTGTATGATATGAGTTTTTTTCTTTTTTTTATTTCTTTTTCTGGAGTGATGCAAATATTGTAAAAAAATTATCATGGTGATGAATATACAACTACATGAAGATATTATGAGCTACTGATTGTACACCATGTATGGAATGTATGTATGTGAAGATGTGTCACTAAAATATAAAAAAAAATTTGTTCTGATATGAAGAAAATGAGTTTGCAGAATATAATCTTATACCTTAGTAGTCTAGTGTTGTTTGGTATTAGCACATAAAAATGGCATGAAGCTTTTTTAAAAAATAGTAAAATGGTTAAATAACTTATTGGATGGCCACTTGATGGCTGGCCAAAAAGCTATATTAAGTGAAAACAAAACAATTCAGAAGTTGAACAAGAATATGAGTAATTGGATCCCATATGGCCTGTTTAGTATGGCTAGCATTTTTTCTTTATTTAAAAAATTTTTTAAAAAGAATAAAAGAAAAAGAAAAATATGAGACAGAGACCATATTTTGGCCAAGCAAGACAATGAAACAAAGCATATAGGCCTTTTAACTTTACATTCCTAAATTCATAAGTGCCTTTTTATTTGACACCATACTTTCCTGTTGTTCAAATACTTTTAGATACGACCTCACCCCATCCAGCACTGTTGAGGCCAGAAATAAATGAGGACATACTATTCTTCTTTTGTAAATAAGATGAGTACAGGCACAAGAATTCACTATTTCCACCTAAAAACATCTGACAGATTGTGGAAATGATTATCAGGAGTTCTCTACCTTTAGATGGAGAGTGATAGCAAAGAAGTGAAAGTTTCCACTGAACTAAAAGTGACTGAAGCTTGGAAAACAGAGATATGTATTTTAGATCTCTTTGATTTGATAAAGTAGGTAGAAAAAAAAACAAACTTCTTCAGAAGTATAAAGGCATATTTTGTGCATTTTTTAAAAAAGTCTCATTTGACCAAGCCAAAGCAAAAATAAAGGTTTTTATTGTCTATTATTCTGCTCAGTACTCTTAATTCTAATAAAATATTGGGATTTGGGCTTCCTTTATACTTAGAACTCTGCCAAAGTTCCTTTTTGTGCCTTCTATAACTGAGGCAAAAACATGTTTTGCCATAAAAATAAAATCAAATATATAAATATTCCCAAAGCTTAGAACACACACCCTAGAATGATGAAGTCTTCATTTTTATAAATTGGTTGAAAAATACTTTTGGGGTAAAGGAGAGTTGGTTGGTTTTGGCTTTGTTTTCCCCTTTATTTGAAATATCCAGAAGCTGTTTTATTATTTACATATTCAAAACTGGTTGTTTTTTTAATGGGAAATTTGGTTATATTCTTGTTTATTATTCACGTGTCAACTTCACCTTGGAATTTCATTTTGGATAATATTCACGTCATCTTCTGACAGGCTCTTACATTCATTTTCTCCTGTACTCAAGAATCTCTATGCTTTTGGAAATCAAACTAACTTTACTATCAGCGTGTAAAAATTGTAATTAAGGAAACACAGTTATAGGACCAATATTTACTGAGCCCCTCCTAGGGACTCAAAAGGAGCTAAATATGAGAGAGTCACAAATCTACAGACACAAAATCTACTATAGTTCATTCCAAGACCAAATATAAATTATCTGATGCTAAGCCATAGGTTTTAGAAATCTAAGGAGTAGCACCGCTCCCAGCTATCATATGGAAATGTGAATGGTGATTGAATCTGAAGTTGCAGAAGTCCGACGATCCAAAGATTTTATGCCAATGGTCAATGGAGGCAGACTGATGGAGTGGAAGCTCACAGCCCTTCTCAAAGTGGAGACCAGGTTTCTCCACTGTAGACCTTTGGCAAGAGACTTAACACCTCACTGCTTTATTTACCTTATTTGTCAAATGTATAGGCTATGTTCGCTGTTCTCCAAGGCGGTCATCTAGCTCTTAGAAACTGTTAATTGGAAGCTGGTATTTCTGCCCCAAATTCTTTTATTTTTCTTTTTAATGCCAAATTTCTTTCTTCCTGTTTTTTCCCCTATATTTCTGATTTGTGCACTCAAGGCAATGTCTATTTTATTAGTTCAACTCGTTCATGTCATTCTTTTTTCTATTACAGCTTCAGGAACCTAAACGAACTTTGAAAGGATCAGAAAATTCTGTTAACTGATATTTCCTGAGCCATGGAAATTCCAGGTCCTGAACTCAAAGCTCAGACCCAGGGCAAGATAGTGTCAGAATATTATGGCTAAGAGGCTGGACTTGGGGCCACATCTCTGGATCAGGTTTTGATCCACAACTTTCTGACTGTGTAACCCTCACCTGAGTTATCTAACTTACCCATGTCTCTGGATCGCTGTGTGTAAAATGAGGTGAATAACAGATGGATCTAATTTGGAGATGAATTGGAAGAAATAATAGGGTACTATATGCATAGCACTGAGAACAAGGCTTGGGACACAGTAAATCCTTTCTAGCATTATTGTTGTTGTAGTTATAGTTGTTTTTTATTTATGAACCAGGATGACTCATGATATGCCTTAATTTATTTTGTAGACTCTTTGTATCTAATTCCAAAGCTGAAATATTTGTAGTGACTATAAGTTAATATACAACAGGCAGTAAATGAAGACAATCTTTATAGTAATAGTTAGAAATAGCTTTCATTCAACTGAGTACCTACTGTGCACCAGGCCTTGTTAAGCACTTAGTACAGTCAGTGTTGCTATTTCTATTTTACATAAAGGAACTCCCACAACAAAGGATATATATAGCTGATAAGTGGCCAAAGCCAAAATTCAAACCTGGCATGGCCTGAATCCAGTGTTCTTGTCCTTTCCTCTGTTATGCACTCCTCTTTTGAACTGCATATGCTTATAAAAAACCACGTCTGAATTATTTTAAATACTTATATTTTAGGTAATTTATTGCTCCTTGACACTGCAGATCCTCAGATCCTAGTCAGGTATTGTAAAAACCAACCTCTCACTAATTACTGAATTAAGAACAGCCAATCGTACCTCTATTTCTGACATTTGGTTGGAGCTAAAAGAACTGGCATCTAGGGAAATGGTGTGATAGTTGAGATAGAAAAAGAGTAAATCTAAATGACTGCATATTTCAATAGTGTGTGCAAATATGCAAGCACAAGCAACATCAATATAAAGGACCTGACCAATGTTTCCTTTCCCCAGTTAAAAATTATGTGATCTTATATAAAGATAATAAAGATAATGAGTTTGCAGTGTTATAGAGTAATCTTAAGCTTTAGTAGTCTAATGGTGCTTGGAATTGGCACATAAAAATGGCATTACGGTTTACTGACTGGTCAAAAAGATATAGAAAGTGAAAACAAAACAATTTGAAAGTTGAAAAACAGTATGAATAGTTTGATCCCATATTTATATATGTATATGTGTGTATATATTAACATTAACAGCCTCTAAGTTGATTAAAACAGTAAGGACTGATTTTCACTATGTCCTTATGATAATCATTGCAGATGAATGAGGAGGAAGATGAGTGAGGAGTTAGATGGAAGCTCATAAACAAAAATGAATGATTTAGTGCAACAAATTTTATAAACTCTGTGCCAACTAAATTCAGGCTCTGTTCTAGGTGTTTGTGATACATGTGAGCCAATAAACCCAAGGGACCTCACCTAGTGTACTGTCATAATGAATCATTGTAAATGAATTTAAAACAAAAATACATGTGTGGGGGTGTGAGGGTAGTTCAGTGGTAGAATTCCCTCCTGGCATGCAGGAGCCCTGGGTTCGATTCCCATCCCATGCACTTCCCAAAAAGAAACAAACGAAAAACCAAAAATTCAACAAATGGTGCAGCAATAAGGGGATACCTACACGGAAAGAATGAAATGTGACTCCTGCCATATAGCATACAAAAAAAAGTACATATATCTACTTGTTAGAATCCAGGGTTGTAACAAGCTGGGAAGATACGGCACATACACACATAACCTAGAGGACGAGCATGAGCCGAAATTGGCTCTCAACTAAACATGTAAATTCTCCAATGGTCTGTTTCCTCATCTATAAAATGAATATAGTAATAATAACATGTCTGTAGGTGATTGTGAAGATAAAAGAGAAGATATAGTAGAAAGGTGTAGGTCACATAGTACACGCACAATAAGTGCATTTACTGTTAGTACTACTTTTGTGTTCCCCACACCATTTAATATGTATGAATATTGCTGTTCAATGAGCATTTCTTAGATGAATGAGTGAGTGAATGAATGAAAGCTTCTTGGTAGTTCCCATCATGTTTACGGTTCTTCATATATGTTTGATTATGTATAGAAACATAATGGAGGAATTAAGTAATCACGCATATAATTTGTAATAATACAGTATTGGGTTTTAAAAAGTATTCAGTTATACTATTGAGAAATTTAGTTGTTTTAGACAAAAGTTATTCAGCTTTGTATTTTACAGTTATCTAATTTTCCTCTCTTTACATTTTCAATGAATTTCTCCATGAAAAAGGATTGATGTCTACTTTAATTTCATATGGATTGGCTCCTCAGCATAATGGGCAATAATTGACATATTCGATTTTTGAGGATGAGGAAGAGATGTGGAAATAAATTGTGCATTACAAGGTTGTGAACAAAATGAAATAGACCTAATTTGTGCAAAAAGAAAGAAGCATCTCACAGGCCCTCTCTAAATCAGTGGGAGAAGGGTGATGAAGACTTGCAAAGAACTGAACTTCTAAATTAACCACACCAGATTTAAATCTGAGCTTCCTTATTTACCATCTGTGTGACCTCACCCAAAATCATTTCTCAGCTATTTAAATTTGATAATATATGAGCTTGGCTCACGGCAAGAGTTTAATAATTATCCGTTCCCTTCCACCCTGACAAGTCACTTTCAGAATGAGGAAAAGATTTGATCAGTGGGCACTCTGGTGGCTCTGTTGACTTGTGTTGCTGGCTCTGTTCTGACCCCCGGTCCTTTGTCCTTTGAAGTAACTGGAGCCAGTTGTTTGTTGGGATTCCTCACCTGGAGTGTGGCCAGCTCTTTCTCCTTTGTCTGGAGACATCCAGGAGGACAGGGAAGGAAGCAACTCTTTTTTTCTTTCCTAGAAAGTACATAGTCCTTGACAGAAACAGAGAACAATGAAATGTAGTATATTAAATACATTCTTGGATTCTGCAGTACTGTGTTTTAAACTAAAAGATTGAGCTTTCTCCTTTCTTTCAAGGTGTCCAAATGTTGTGAAGAAGTAAGAGATTACATTGAAGAAAGATCTGGTGAGGATCCTCTAGTCAAGGGCATTCCAGAGGACAAAAATCCCTTCAAGGAACTCAAAGGAGGTTGTGTGATTTCATGAAGATTCTTAGAGTGTCCTCAGCTTAATTGACAATACTAATTCACCCTCATATGTATTGATACTTTTAAGCATGAATATGAATTTTTAAATTTATTAATGTAAACTTCTAATAAAATTTGGGGTGTGATGATACAAAGCTATGCTTTTCATTATTTTTTCTTAGCACATGGTCTAACTCGTAATGGACCCCCCAAAATATTGTTGACTCCTTTCTTTAAAAATAATTACTATGTTTTATGAATGAATTTATGTTACCTAAAGTTGCCAGTATATGGTTAATGTTTTATGTTCTTTTGTTTTCCTTTCAACATTCATACTATTTCACCCAGAAAATTACTCAGAGTTATTGTATTTTTCCTGAACTTTCTCTTACTTACAAAATTATTGTTTATCTTTTGGATATGCAACTGATCTAACTTGGCAAATACGTGCTATGAAGATTTCTGTGATGTTTTATTGTTTCTATTTCTCCCTCACCCCCAGTCAGTGGTGATGGTTTTAACATAATCCCTTCTTACATTCTCATTCAGTTATACTTGTGACCAGTGACATGACATTTTCCCAGAAAACCAATTAGATTAAGGGTTCAGTCTGTGGTCACAGAACACAGTGAATTTAGCCAGCACCAGATCAAAGGTTATGAACACAGATTTAGGAACCAGAGAGTTCTGGCTTTGCCATTTATTGCCTAGCTTACTTCAGATAAATCATTTAATCTTTCTAAATCTCAGCTTCTCCTATTGTGGAATGAGGTACTAATCCCTCATTTTTAAGAAAGTTAAATATGATGCTACGTAAATATAGCACTTAGTGCATTGCCTGGCACATGGCATGAATACAATAAACATGGATAGTATTATTACGGGGAAAGGAACTAGACAAAAATTCCAGAATCCTTTAAGTACATGCTTTTCCATCCCATCCCCATTAAGACACACCAGCATATTCCTTCTTCTGTAACAGTGTGAGGGCAAGATTTCAGAAGAATAGCTATCACTACACATCATCCTTCTATCTCATGCGCCTCCACCTGGCACTTTACTGAGTTTGCTTAAGCCAGATTTCACTACCTTTGTGCTAATGACTAAGAAAGATAACTTGCCTGAACTTCTATAACAAACAGGTTAATTATCCAAAAGTGGAAACTTTTTGTTGTTGTTGTTTCCTTGTTGCTATTTCACACTTATAATGCTATTTTTGGATACATCAGTGATCAGAATACTCAGAAGTGTTCATTTATTGTCATCTTTTTTAAAAAACAACATAAGAATAATCTATGATTTGATATGGAAGGGATTCTAAATAAATATTATCTCAAGTTTGGCTTCTAGCACAGTTGTCTTCCCACTCTGTTCACAGCAAATACTGAACAAACCCCTTCATTTTGGAATGGAGAAAAGCAAGTCTCAGGGAAGGGTATTTGTTAATGTCTTGAGGCTAGATTCTGGGTCTCTGGATGGCCATTTAGCAACATGCTTCAAGACATACCTTTATCAGACATGCTTTGAGTATTTAAGGGAATCTACAATAAACTAAGGAGTCTTCCATCTTTTTTCCTCAGGAGAAGCTCTTTTCTCCTTTATTTAAAATTATAAAATCCCTCTCCCTGCACTCCTGCTTAGCACTTCCTATCCCCCTTTCTCACTGTTTTCTTCCACAGCACACATCATATCCAGCATACTATATCTTTTATCTATTTATAAATTTATAATTTATTTAATTATCTTCTCTGGGGGGTTCCCATGTACAGTGCTATTTAGTGAAATGATCCACATATCTTCTTCTTTTCTTATTAAAATATATACAAAGTCATTGCTATAACATTTAATACCCTGTAGAGTATAATCCTAACCAACATCTCTAGCTCTCATCTTAAAACTGAAGATGGATTTCGGAGCCAGACAATTCTGAGTTAAAACTCTGGCTCCTGCTTTTTCTAGCTAGCTGAGAACTTTGGACAAGTAATATCAACTCTTCAAAACTCAGTTTTTTCATGTATAAAATGAGGGTTGCAGCGAATCCTTATAAAGTATAAGTTCCTAGATCAATGATGGGCATGTAGAAGAAAGTTCAGTTATTATCCTCTATTATTAGAAGACTATTACATTCCCTGTAGTCAACAGGTTTACTACTGAATGCTCCCCTGAAATAATGCCATATTTTCCCTCCTTCTGGAGTCTGGTCATAATGATTCATTCACCTGAAATGTGCCTCCCTGCCGCCCACGCCATCACATTTCAGCCCTTTGCAATCCTACTCTTCTTCTAAGACCTACTGCAAACTTATCTTCTCTGTCCCTCACTCCACCCCGAGAGTATTTTCTGTATCTCTTAACATTACTCTACTTTCTCTTATTGTAAATAGTATGGTTGTCTTAGTCTCAACATTATATTGTAACTTCCTCAGGTCAGAAGCTCTGTTCATCTTTCAAAATGCCTTATACCAATCAATAAACTGTCTCTACAAAATTGACAATAAATACTTCATTCAATTAAAATTAGTTAAAGATAGTGTTTGGGAAATGTTAATATTGGATAATTCAGATTGGCTTAACTAATGACTAAATCAGAAATAGCGGGAAAAAATTCCTGTTACCTAAAAACACAGATTGTCAGCAATATTAAAATAAGATAGAAATCAGAGGAAGGAAGTATGGAGAAAGATGGTCCAGGAAGAAGGAAATGAAATCATGACAGTCCTAGAGGCAACACAGCTTCAAATGTCAGTGACTCGTTTTTTTTCAACGGGTGTTATTTCAAGGTCAGGGACTACTAGACGATAGGGAAGGAGGTAAGACTACAGGGGAACAAAATACACTCTAGCACAACCTTACCATTTGGCTGCTCAACAAAATATCCTGATATTATTACTGAGAACAAATTACTCTACCTACCAACCACAACATATCATTTGAGCTCTTTGCACTTTGAGGGTTTTCTGTACACATTGGTTGACTCAAGCATTAGCAAGAAAACTAAAACTTTCTCACTCTTATTTTAATTTGGATTGATTCGATTTTAGCCAGATCTCAAAACAGAGGTAATAACCAAACTTCCAAAATTCTTAACAGCAGGTTAGCATGAGTAAAACATAAATGTGAAAATGAGTAAACTATATGTGATGAGAAGTAATGTCTGTATGAAAAGAATTGCTAACATAATTTTGACATGAGAAGTTTAAGCAGTTGCTAAGGCAATCAGAACATCAGACACAGATAGTCCTGTGACTTCACGTTATCTTCATCTAGAAAAGGAATCTTATGCACATAGTTACAGGAGATAGAGGAGGTCATGAGAATTCTATGTGATTATAATAATAAACTGAACTAAATATTACATGAACCAAGAGTATATCAAATGTGTGTTAAATATTTTCCTTAAAGAAACCATTTTAATGACCTAAAGAGTCACCCATCACTTTGTAAATTTTAGAAGAGCAGAATATGAGAGATAACTAGTTTTTTATACCAAAAACACAGAGACAGGGAGAATATATATTTTGCTAAATCACAAAATAAAGTATGATCAGAACACAGGTCTGTTTTGAGTTCAACTTAATATTAAATCAAATCACGTATAAGTCCCTTCAATATTTACTTATAGAGTTTTTCTCATGGATTTTTAACAATAGACTTAACATATGGTCATGTAGTCACATAGTTAAAAAAAAACTGCTTTGCCTTTTCAGAATACCAAAGTAAACATTTTATATATTTTTTTCATACTTTAAAAGTGAAAAGGGATATATGGTTAATTTAATTTGTATTAAGAAGATTTCTTTTAAATGCTTGTCAAAAGACAGTGAGCTAACTGATTTCCGGTTACACCTCTCATTTTTACAGCAGAATAGTTTCTACTTGTACTACTTTGCAAAATAGCTTTTTAGAGATTATTTTAAAATATAAATTAAAAGTTAACGTTATGTTTTATCACATATGGATTTTGAAAGTTATTTAAAAGCTTTGCCTATCATAGTTGTTCCCTGATAGGTAAACAGGATATCAAAGGAGAAGGGACTACATATCCTTTTGTTTAAAACAAAACAAAAGGGATGTTTCCTTATCACTTTATCATTTAAAACCAAAAAACGACAATAATTTTTCAGTTTGCTGTATGGTCATGGGATTTCAGCATTTCCCAATTCATTTTAGTTTATTCAATTTCCTCAATAATATGTAGCATGTGAATTCTTTGGGTTAGGAATAAAAACTAGATCACTATATATTTTTTCACTAATATGTCTCACTATACTGTAGAAAAAAAGGTAAAGAGCAAAGAAAGTATGTGCGTCGATGTGACTGGTATCTGCATTAGGTTTATAAGTATTTATCACTGAAAGTAACTAAGTCATTTCACAGGGAAGACATATCCAGGCCCAAATAATCCTATTTTTATGATCTGGAACAGATATGTTCACATTAATTCACTTAACCAACTTATTTAATTTAGGTGCTGAATCTATTTAATTTAAGCCACGTTCACATTAATTATTTTCACTAATTTATTTAAGCTACTTAACCAACCTTTTAAATTTAAGCATATGGGAAGCCATATCAGTTCTAGAGACAGATGTAGAATTTTGTCTTGATACACTGCTTACCAACAGGGTGAACTTTGGCCTATGATTTAACTTCTTTGAGCCTGAGAAATTCTGGAATGTGTGGTATTTCAAATATGGAAAAAGAAATAGCTAACCACTTTCCTTTGTGAAAGTAATCTATCATATACTGATAGAGAAATAATGATTAAAGACACAATATTTCTTAGCGGATCCACCGCTTCCCCTGCTCCCATATATTTTACAAATTCAAAAACTAAAAGCCAGAAAAAATAAATAGCTTTTCCAATGATGCCCAGTGGCAGAGCTGGGACTTCAATCCATGAGTACTTGTTAAGTTGCTCATTGCTCTTTTCCCTCCAGGATATCTGTTCAGGATAACCTGGTATAGCATGGTGAGAAACTGAACAAACAAACAGAAGTTCTCTTTACAAAACAGGAAGTGCTATATGAGTATATCAGGGCAAGTACTCTGAAATATTTAGCTCATACAGGCAAGAGAACTTCTCTGGGGAGGAAGAGAAATTCTCACAGTGTAGCAGCTTACATCATGTTTTATTTTTTTCCTAGTCTCTTTAGCAAAATTAACATGATTTTAATTTATAATCAAAAGGAAAGATTAGACTGATGTATACATTTTACACTTTGGCACTTTTCCAAGAGGCTCTCCCAAGAAGTAGCTAGATGACTACTGCTTTTCAGAAGGTGCAGAGTCCAAACCTAAATGAAGTCACTGCCTACATCCAGAAAGTTGCTTGAGCTGGGAATTCAAAATCCTTGGTGTCAAATGTCACCTAAACTTTAGGGAGTGGGGAACCTAGACGCTCTGGTCAGAACTTGTAAGATCTCTGCCTCTGTGTTCTGTTCCTACAGCATCCTGCTATCTTTTAGTCATTGCAAAAGAGTGCCACGAAGAAATCTGCTGATGAGAATGTAGAAAATGGCCGTGCAACAGTCACAGCCTGAGAGCCTTCTATTCCCCCCAAAATATATAAATCCATTTCCGGCATTTAACAGACAGAATTGCTATACATCAACTGGGTACTGGTGAGTGGCCCTGAGATTAAAGCTGACTTCATTTTCCTCTTGGTCCTTTTCTTAAGTTTCCCTATTTTCCACAATAACTATGTATACAACTGGAGAAAAGTTATTTCCCTTGTGTTTTTTAAAGCTCTTGGAGAGGCAAAGGACCATTATTTCCTGCTGGGTAGTGTCCTCCTTTTCCTTGTTTCAAAAACAAAACCCGGATGTGACTTGGGAAGAACAACAACCAAAAGAATAAAAAAGTAAAACTTTTGTTGTCCCTCCAGCACAGTCCCAGCGCTCCGGCCCCAGCCCAGGTCTGGTCCCGCGCGGGCGTGGCAGGTTCGGGAGCCAGGGCTCTCCCGGGCCAGCATCTCTGCCAGGAGACTGGAGCAGCGAGTTACTAGCTATTCCGGTCCTTCGGCCGCCGCTGGGACTTAACCTCAAGTTAGGTTCCTGGGACGAGCCTCCTGGGGTTGCACGGACTTGAGAAAAAGATACGGGGTTTTAAGATCCCAGGGCTCTGGGAAGGGCTGGCGTGAGGAAACCTCCCAGAGGAAGCTCGAGCTCTGGGGAGTTGGGGACGCTCCCGCGGGAGGCAGTCACATCCTCTGCCGGCCAGCGCGGGCTGGGAGGCCCCGCAGATATTTCGGGACGGGCTGTGGCTTGCAGCACTCTCAAGGGCTCCAGTTCCTGAGCTATCCCTGGGCCCAGTTCTGGGGCAAAAATGCCTGCCCTTCATATCGAAGATATGCCAGAGAAGGAAAAGCTGAAGATGGAAGTTGAGCAACTCCGCAAAGAAGTGAAATTGCAGAGACAACAGGTAAATGGACTATTCCAGAATATATCCTTTTCTGAAATGAACCAAGATCAGCTTTTCCTGTTTGTCTATTTGTTTTGTTTGTTTGTTTGTTTTAGTAGCAAAACCAATAGGTTTTTCTTCCCCAGATTCGCGTGAAATAGAGCTTTGGGGATGCCAGGAAACTGCCAGTTAATATGGAGACATCTCCCTTTCTAAGGCAGGGAGGAACCCAAGAGCAATTTAAAGCCAAATGTCCTGAAATTTAAGCAGCTTAGAAGGGGGGGAAGCAGACAAGAAATCTTGCCTTATTAGACAGCATGTTTTAAAAGCTCAGTGGTACTTATTATTTTTTATTATCTGAAAAAATGGTACTCTTTTAAGGATTTTTTAACCCAAATTTTAAAGTATTAAAATTACATTACTTAGTTTTGACTTTCACCAGTGGTCTACCATGATGTGCAAAAGACAATCCACTGGGGCTTGGGAACAAAGCATTAGAATTTATATTTTTATTTGTAAATCTCATCTCTTCATAATTTCCAATTTATTTGTTTTGTAAATATGCATAATGCACTATTGCAGTATCTGCTTATTAATAAATAATTATAGATTTACTGAGGTGTATCTGAAAATATTTTTTAGGGATCACCATTAGAAAACTTCAGAGACCACTAATATGGTTAGAGACAAGTGTCTCCCGCTTATTTTAAGTTTCAAATTAGATATTGGGCAGGAGCCTGGATGCAGCTGACTGTGGAAATTAAACATATTATTCATTGACATATTGTCCTTGTCAGCCATCGCGCCCTCTTAGGACATACCCTGCTGCCTCAACTTTTCAATTCCAGAAACCCAAAGTGTGGAGAAAACTATCAGGTATGGGCATGGGAGGAGAGACACCTAAGTCATAATAATAATTTTCAAACATATTTTATTATGCATTTTGAATTACAGAGTACTAGTGATAGGCAGACATTTTGGCCTTTAGAGATTTATTCAACTCCCTCACTTTAAGGGGAAAAAAACTAAGAGCCAGCAAGACTCACTAGCTCCCTGTTTAAGATCTCAGAAATAGTGATAGGCCAGGTGTTAAAATTCAGTCTCCCAATTCTCTGTCCATTATTCTCCCCAATAAATTGTTATACAGCTCAGGTTAAGAAAACACAAAATTCACAGGCTGAATTCTGGCTCCAGCTAGCTGCTGGTCAAATGAAAGGAAATGCATCACATCAAAGGAGCAGTTATTCATTTTGGAGGTTACAGACCTCTGGAAAGCTAATTAAGTCTCTGTAAATATAGACTCAATTTGGGATCACACATGAATCGTATCTGCAAATTTCTCTGAGGCCAAAACAATAGGTAATGAAGACTTATGTCATCAGTTCTGAGTATTCATTTAGAATGCACAGACTGTGGACATCAGCAACATTGGAAAGCAAATCTTATTGGAAAGAACAGTACTTGAAATATCTTAATAATATAACTACATCACCTACTTTTAAATTTTAGCCAGTGGCTTTCCAATGGGGTATGGAAGTAAAATATTAAAATTATTTTTTATTTAGTTTTAAATCTCAACTTTTTATAAATTCAGGTTTATGCCTTATAGTTATATATAATATATTACCGCAGTACTGTCTATGTTTATTTATAAGTAAATATTTATGTAACTGTGGGGTACATATGCAAACATGTTTTAGTGCTGACTATAAAAAAATTTGAACATCACCAATCCAGATTTCAAATTCTATCAGCATATGTGGCCTAGTTTTAAGAGGTCTCTGTTGAGGTTTATGGAGGCTTTATTATTTTTACTTCTAATACAGTCTATTAAGCCCTTCTCTCATTTTTTTCTTCTTCTTTCTTTCTTTTTTTTTTTTACCAGAGCATCCCTCTGGGTGAGTATTGCAATAAAGGCAGGTTGGAAAAAATATCTACAAAGAGCAAAAGGAAGTATGTGTGCCTGTTATTAAAATGAAGTTATGAAAATTATCTTAAATTTTCCTAAATCCTAAAGCTCTAACTCAAAAATTATTTTTATTTTTCAATTCTTCTTCAGTTACATTTTTGTATAGTCCATTCATGTCTCAAATGTTTACAGCACTGAAATCAGCCTGCACACTCACCTGTAGTTTTCTATTTTTTAATATTTAAAAAGATATATTCTAACTCCTTCTTGCAACTTGTAGCCTAAAGGTAAACTTTTTGAAGAAACTCTCTAATTCTATCTCCATTGTTCAAAATGGAAATTAAACTTTTTCCAATTTCAAACTGATTACTTAAACACCAGGGTGTTTAATAAGCCTAAAAAGGCCCAGATAAGCCTTTTGCTATGATCATTGCCTGCATGCGATGGGCAGGAATTCTGAGTAGAGACAAAGGTGGAATGTTTGGGCAACTCCATCCTTTCCAGAGTCCAGCTTTCTCCAGTGGTTCTATCATTTTGTAAAATTCCAAAGCATGCACACACCCATAATAAGTGAGAATTTAGGCAGGACACACCCCAAAGTATTTGAGAATAATCAACTACTGCACCTGTTCATTAGCATGGAGAGTTGAAAGCAGGATGTATTTTAGTTCCTAAAATATTGTGGATGTGTCATAATTGTATTTTAGCAGAGGAAGGAAAACATGTGCGTTCAGTAGATAGAGATAATTGGGGATGGTCTATTTAACAGAGAAACTTTCAAACTTTTTTGACTTGGACCAATAACAAGAAATACATTTTATGTTTCATGTAGATTGAACCAAAACATATAACACATTCACTTTTAAAAATGTTGCTTGCAACCGATTACATTTATTTCACTAAACAGTGGGGATGCATGGTTTGAACAACATTGACCTAATTCATTCTTTTCCCTTTTTTTTTTTCTTACTTAAGGTGTCGAAATGTTCTGAAGAAATAAAAAACTATATTGAAGAGCGGTCTGGAGAAGATCCCCTGGTGAAGGGTATTCCAGAAGACAAGAATCCCTTTAAAGAAAGAGGCGGCTGCATTATTTCATAAATAACTCTGGGGAGAAACTTCATCCTCAGTGGAAGAACTAGTTTGCTTTAGTTTTTCCAAATAAAACCAATGTGCCTTTTTAAGAAAGGAAAAAGGAAATTTACATGAGACTTTCTTAAGCACAATATGATTATGTATAAAAACCTATGGGTTTCTAATTTTGCTCACTATGCACACACCCTTTTTAATAGGGTTCAATTATGGAAGTAAGGATATCACTTATGCATGACTCACCTCTTTCCGTATATTGCCTGATGCCGCAAATAAAATTTTATCTCTGGAAAATAAGTGTTGACAATTTAAGAAGGCACTTTTCGTGCACTACCTCATATATTTCTCCCCCAAAACCTTTCAGGTATTTGGAACATGTACCAAAACGATTAGGTAGCTTGATAGATGGGGTCTCCAATTCTGCTCTCTCTGCTTCAAATAGCCCATGGTTTACAGTGCCAAGTTCTGGCTTCTGGAATGTGTTTGATCTATTAGGGAATTGAGTGAATAGAATTCCCAATAATGTTAACAGGAGTCAGATTATTTGAGTCAGGGACCAGACCACGCCACGTCTATATTAACACTTTCTGGGCTTATCATCCTTCGCTGTCTTGTTCCAAAGTTGCTGCAATAGCGCCCTTGGGAAGGGGCGGGCCTGGGGGTCGGGAAGGGTACGCGGCCTCCTGCGCGCCTCGGCGGGGCCAGCCCTGGCTTTCAGGGTTGGTGCATTGCTCCGCGGGAAGCGCATGTCCACTTGCTCTCAGGTCTCAGGCGGCGCAGCTCGGTTGTGCGGTGCGTTGGAGAGGGCGTTTGGCCTTCTGCGCCTCCCCGCGCCCGTCTTGCCCTGCGCAAGCACACCTTCCCCGGGTGCGCCGGTGGGCGCGGCAAAACAGCGGGAAAGACAAATCTGGTGGTTTTAGCTGGGATGTGTCGCGCCAGACTACTTCATCCTCTCAAGTGCCTTAAAATACCTGCAGCCTCCGTCTCTAAAGAGGACTTTTCTTTGAGGATTCCTGCTTCTCCGTGTTTTCTTTCAGATGCAACTTCCTCCAGGCTTGGGCCAAGAGAAAAGGAAGTAAAACCTTTTTAGTTTAGCGTTAACTGAAATGCGCTTGCTTAGTCCACGTTCTTGTCCCCGAATTTTTAAGTTGACGTGGCAGATGGATCACGTTTAGTCATCGAAATTCCCAGTTTATCCACGACTAGGTCTTTTCTCCTGCTTAGGTGCACTTATCAAACCCGGAGGTGCTTTGGGCCTATAAGAACTTCCTAAAATATGTCAGTGTTCTTACTCTGAAATTAAGCTTCCCTCTCTGTGAAAGAAAAGATGTTCCAAGCCTTTGAAAGAACAGTTTAAACCATAGGAAGAGCTGAACCTGTTTCCTTCGGTTTTTTGTGCATTTTCCCAAGCATTGACGTCAATTGGAATCACTGAGAGCCCAGGAATAATTTTAGCCTAAAGCCTGACCTATGCCAAGGTGTGGTTTAAATATAGAACAGCAAAAGTATATTTCTTCCAGCAACATAACAAGATTAATATTTAGCGCATGTTACTACAATTAGTCATTTAACATTTAAGATGCTTGTAAATTTTTGTAAACTTTTGCTTTGGTGAGCTTTTTGGTGTCTTGTCAGTAATAGTTTTCTTTTGCTGGATAAGAAAGCAAACATTGATGCTAGTTATCATATGCTGATAAGGCAAATCAAATCACCCTCTGTGTTCATAGAGGGGCAAGTCCACATCTTTAGCCCCTAACTTCTTTCTTCGTTCTTTTTTTGGGGGGAGAGGTATATAAATTTTTATTAGAAATTGTAGGTTTGCAGAAAATGCAGAGTTCTCATATCCCGACCCTCCCCCATTATTAACGCATGGCATTTAGTGTGGTAACTTTGTTACAATTGAACTATAGCTTACATTAGGGTTCACTGTTTTTGTGTTGTACAGTCCTATGTTGTTTTGGAATTTTTATTTTAATAATATAAATACAAACTAGAATTTCCCATTAATCACATTCAAACATTGAATTCAGTGCTGATAATTATGCTCATAAAGTGTGCTGCCAGCACCACTATCCATTATCAAAACTTTCCATCACTCCAAACAGAAATTCTGTGCCAAGCAGACATTAAGTCCTCATTCCCTATCCCCACCCTCACCCTCAGTAACCTATACTGTAGTTTCTAATTCTGTGAATTTGCTTTTTCTAATTATTTCATTTCAGTGTGATCATAAATATTTTTCCTTTTGTGTCTAGCTTATTTCATTCAACATGATGTCTTTGAGGTTTTTCCGTGTTGTCATATGTATTAGAACTTCATTTGTCTTTACCATTGAATAATATCCCATTGTTCACATATACCACATTTTGTTTATCCATTCATTTGTTGATGGGCACTTGAGTTACTCCCATCTTTTCACAAATGTGAACTATGCCACTATGAACATCAGTGTGCAAATATCTGTTCAAGTCCCTACTTTCAATTGAATTCCAATATTTTGAGGGACTGACAAACTGTTTTCCATAGCAGCCGCACCACTTTATGTCCCCACCAACAATGAACGAGTGTTCTTATTTCTCCATATCCTCTTTGACACTTATGTTTTCTTTATTTGTTATAGCTATTCTAGCAATGTGCAATCATATCTCACTATGGTTTTTATTTGCATTATTCTATAACTTCTTGAGAATTCTGTGTTCCAAAGATATATCCTGGATTTCTATTAGCCACATTCTGCTGTCCTTTCTTGCATACCCTAAATTCTAGCTTTTGTTCTTCATACCTCTATCAACCATATGAAAAACTAGCCCATTTCTGTTATTTTCCTCAAGAAATATCCAATCCTGTAGATGTTTCTACTAAATCTAATTGTTTTTTTGTTTCTACTAAATCTAATTGGATTTTTTCCTTGCTGCTCCACTATGTAACTCAACAAACACACAGAAATATAAAGTCCTCTCGTTTATCAAGTGTTCAACTGCTAAAAATTTACTAGATTATTTTAGGAAGAAAATGAAAAATATGGTATCTCTATATTTGGATAGATTATAAAAGTAACCTTTAGTAGGCAAGAATTCATTAAGTAGATTTAAAATAATGTTTCTTTTTTCTAAGTACAGTTGTTAATCATTTGATAATTTATTAAAAATAGTTACCATGGCCTGTGTACCCACACTTAGTTCAGGTCCATGAACTCATACGAAATTAGAGAAAAAAAAAAGATTTTTCTGTTCCTAAGCAGAATCTACTTTCCAAGTTTATCCATACTTGACATCGCCACTTTATTTTTGTATGTTGGAAACTAATGATGTCTCTTTGTTTAAATTTGCATTGACTTGATTTCCAGTGATCTTTAGTTGGCTTTTCGTGTTTGTCAATTTCTTTTTCTGAAGCTGTCCTTTCTAATCCTCTGTTCATTTTAAAATTACTTTGTCTTTTTCTTATTGACTTGTAGAAATTCTTCATATATTTTGGCCATTCATCCTTTATGGGTAATACATTTTGCAAATACCTTATCTCATTCCGTGGCTTACCTTTTCATGTTATCGTGTCTATTGATAAAGATTTTCAATTTATTTAGCTTTCATATTTTGAAATAATTATAATTTCATGGGAGATTTGTAAAGAAATATGTGGGAATATCCTTTATACCATTCCGCTAGGCTATACTATATGTATAGTATATAGCTATATATACTATATACTATATGTATAGTATATAGCTATATATACATATACATAGCTATAGCATAATATCAAATATCAATCCATAGCGCTTATTCAGATTTTGCCAGGTATCCATGCACTCATATTAAGATTTTGCCAGGTGACTGTGCACTCATTCATGTGGGGTGTGGGGGCGTATCTCTATGCAATTTTATTGCATGTCCTTGTGTAATCACCACACCATCAACATGAGACTCCTTCTAGTTCTTCCTTCATAGCCACACCCATTTCCTTTCCCTGCAATGCTAACCCCTGGCAATCACTAATTTATTCTCCATCTCTATAATTTTATGCTGTTTAGGGTTGTGCCATAAAATGAATCATGAAGTATGTATATTTTAAGGATTGGCTTTTATCACTCAACATAATTTCCTTGACCTTCATCCATATTTTTGCATGTACCAATATTTTGTTCATTTTTACTGATGAGTGGTATTCCATGCTATGGATGTAACATAGTTTGTTTAACCACTTATTCATCGAGGAACATGTAGGTTGTTTCCAGTTTTAGGCTACTATGAATAAAGTTGCTATGAATATTCATGTACAGATTTTTGCGTAAACGTAATTTTTAATTTCTGTGAGACAGTTTCCCAGGAGTAGAATTGCAGGATTGTATGGTAGTTGCATGATTGGTTTTACTAGAAACTGATAAACTGTTTTACAGAATGTCTGTATTATTTTTTTTCATTTTCACCAGTAATGTATGAGGGATCTGATTTTCCCTCATCCTCTTCAGGAGTTGTTGTTCTTGCTATTTTTCACTTTAGTCATCCTGATACACGTAAGGAGATACCTCACTGTGCTTTTAATTTATCTAATGGCTAATGATGATGAATATTTTTCAAGTGCTTAATTACCATCTGTATGTCATCTTTGATGAAATGTCTATACACATCTGTTTTAGTTTCCCAGCTGCTAAAACAAATACTTTACAATGGGTTGTCTTAACAACAGGAATTTATTGGCTCACAGTTGCAGAGGCTAGAAGGCTTGCTTCCTCTGGGTATCTTCTGGCTTGCCAGCAATCTTTAGGGTTCCTTGGCTTTTCCATCACATAGCAATGTGCGTGGCAGCATCTTCTTTCTCTTCCAGGGTCTATTGACTTCCAAGTTCTGGTTGGTCCCTGTGACTTCTCTCTTTCTATTCCAATTTCCTTTGCTTTAAGAAATTTCCTCAGCCATTTGGATTAAGGCCCACCCTTGTTCTGTTTAGGCACAACTGAGCTAATAACATCTTCAAAGGTCCTATTTACAAATGGGTTCACACCCACAGGACCAGGGGCTGGGACCTAAACCTATCTTTTGTGGGGGTCATGATTCAATCTCCAACAACATCTTTTGCTCATTTTCTAATTGAATCGTGTTTATCTAATATCAAGTTTTGAGAGTTCTTTATAATTTTTTATACTAAGTTTTTAATTGGGAATCTGATTTGCAAAAATTTTCTTCCAGTATGCAGTTTGTCATTTTAATCTCTTAATGGGCTTAAAATCCCAAAGATTATCTCCTAGGTTCTCTTCTAGACTTGTTATAGCTCCATGCTTTATATTTAGGCCCATGATCTATTTTGAGTTAATTTTGGAGGGTGGGGAATACATATTTTTTATTGTATTGTATATATATAACAAACATTGTATATATATAACAAACAATTTGCCATTTTAAAGTTTACAATTCAGTGGCAAAAATTACTTTTACAGTGTTGTGCTACCAACACCTTCCTTCAACACTAAAACTTTTTCATCACCAAAACAGAAACTTTGTATCCTTTAAGTGATAAGTCCCCATTTCCCCTCTCTAAAGCCCTTAGTAACCTCTAATCTACTTTCTGATTTTCTATGAATTTGTTTATTCTAGATATTTACTGTAAGTGAAATCATACAGTGTTTGTTCTTTTCGGCTTGGCTTATTTCATTTAGCATAATGTTTTCAATGTACATGTTATAGCCTGTGTCAGTGCTTCATTTGTTTTTAGGGCTGAATAATATTCCATTGTATGGAATTTGGTTCATCCATTCATTTGTTGATGGACATTTGAGTTGTTTACAACCTTTTGGCTTTTGTGAAAAATGCTGTTATGAACGTTGGTGTACAAGTATCTGTTTGAGTCCCTTTCTTACTTTTCTTTTAACATTTTTTATTGTGAAATATAACATATATACAAAAAAGCAATAAATTTCTAAGTACCTTGTAACATGTAGTTATGGAACAGATTTCGAAGTTTGGTATGGGCTACAGTTCCATAATTTTAGGTCTTTACTTCTAGCTGCTCCAAGACACTGGAGACTGAACGAAATATCAATTTATTGATTCAGCACTCATACTCATTTGTTAAATCTTATCTTCTCTGTTATAATTTCTCTTTCTCCTTTGATCCTTCTCCCAATCTTTAGGGGTATTTGGAGCTATGCCCATTCTAACTTTTTCATTTTGGAAAGGAGTGTTGACAATATGGAATAGGGGGATGGAACGAGTGAATGTTCTTGAAGAGGCTGGCCCCTCTGGATTTCAGGACTAATCTGGCTTAGAAACTATCTGGAGGTTGTAGGTTTCTGGAAAGCAATTTTAGTGTGTGAAACTTTTGAAGAATCTCAGATAGAGCTCTAGATGTTCTTTAGGGGTAATAGGAATGGTGTTGGTTGGGGTTTGACAAACCATGGCAATTAGCAAAATCTAACTGAAGTTTGCATAAGAGCAGCCTCCAGAATAGCCTCTTGGCTCTATTTGCATTTTGAGTTAATTTTTATATAAGATGTGAGGTTTAAATAGAGATTTTCTTTCTGGGACAGCGAATGTCTAATTGCCCCAGCATGGTATATTGAAAAGACTATTAATTCTTCATTGAATTATTTTTGCTTCTTTGTCAAATATTAATTGGGCATATTTATATAGATCTATTTCAGAGTGTTCTATACTATTTCAATAATTATCTCTTCGCTAGTACCCCACAGTCTTCAATACTACATCACTTAAAAATGTTGTGCTTCTTCCTTCTGGCTCCCATGGTTTCTCATGAGAAATTCACTGTCATTTTAATTGGTGTTCCTTTATAGAAAACACATGGTTTCTCTCTTGAATTTTTATAAGATTTTTCTTTGTCTTTAGTTTTATAGAAATTTAATTATAATGTATCATGGTGTGGATATCTTTAGGTGTATCCCGTAGAGTTCACTTAGTATCTCAACAGTAATATTGAAGAAGATAAATAATGTTTTCCCTAAATCCAATAATGAAGTAAGGGTAGTCAATTAGACTTAGGTGAAATTAATAAGTGTATATTATGTATGCTATGCATAGAAAACAGAAGAATGACAATATTTTATGATAGAAACAATAATCACTATATTTTAGTTATTCTTGGCAAAAATGAGAAAATGAATTGGGATGTCTACTTCTGCAAAATATAAATTTTTCTTCCTCTTCGAGAAAGAATCTCTCCAATAAAGTGAAATTTGTCAATGTCTATCTGAATTATAACTATATTTACTCATTTATCCAGTAGTCCTAGTTACTGGAATTTTACACCAATTGTTTGGGTATGTCTGAAACTCACAGAGTATGTTATGGTATGTAAGTAATACATAGCATGTAAAGTAGAAGAGATTGCCTAGGAATGTATTTTTTAGTATTTTAAAGATGATGATAATGATGATAGCTTACACTTATGGAGTGCTTAATATTTGTCCAGCATTGGCATAAGTTTTTTACATGGATTATGTTATTTAATTCTCATAAGAACCTTATGATAGATTGCGTAATTTCCACAAAGTAGGATATTTATTTATCTGGCAAAGCAAAGACTGTGCCTTAAACATTATGCAATAAATCTCCTGTACAGATGCAAAGGCTTATGATGAATGAAAAGAATTGTTAATGCAATGGTTTTTGGACATGAAATTTGACAGTTAGAGCCAGTTACTGTAGTCTCAGAAAGTGTTTAATCCTGATATATGACGGAGTGTTTCAAACAGGCTTTTACTTTAGTGTTTTTGTGGGTTGGTTGATTGGTTGGGTGGTTGGTTGGTTGGTTGTTTTTTTAATCACAGCTTAATATTTAGTATAACAATTGTAACCTATAACAAATGGATGAATTTTTCTTTCTTAATAAAATATACCAAAACTTTCAATAATTATGACAGTTATGAACTCTAATCATGCCTTAAATAGCTTTTGTTCAGAATTGATTTGATAGAATAATTTATCAGATAAATATTTATCAGAATGATCAATCTGATAAAAGCTGTATGAATAGAAGAAATAATAAGGCCCCATAAGGATTTTCTTGAAAATATTGAAGTTATTAAGTGATGGTTAGCCAGTCCCAGAGAATTGCCTACAGGTACCAAAGAATCTTTCCTAAGAAGTGATCAAGCTCATTCTCTGTAAAACCTCTATGTTTTTATTAATGCAGATAGTCATAGGCATAAGCTTATGGCATCTCAGCCTTTTCTTTTATTGATCCCTGGACAGATGATGTTAATGACCTATTTCACAGAGTTAGTTTTGGAATTACAAGCTTGATTATCCAAGCCGCTTTTTGCTAAAGGCAAGAAGTAGGGATAGACTTTTTCTCTATTTTTATTTTAATTAGTCTTTGAAAGATTGTATGTAATTGGGTTTCCATTTGATTCTTCCTTATATAATATATTATTTTGATATAACAGCATTCATTAATGTTTGGAATTTTCAATTTGGGATGGGGAGTAATTTAGGCATTTAAACTTCATTTGTTTCAACAAATGGATTAAAGGCTTATAAACATAACACTGTATAGACAAGTTCAACAAATATTTTTCCTAAATTCTAGGAACTGGCAGACAAAGCAAATGGCAGTGACATTTATCAAGTTCAATTAATTAAACCAATTTTAGGTACAAAGTGAAAGTGGATTAAGTATTTGAGAAAAGTAGGTGTCATAAATGAATAATTAGAGATATACTAATTTTCTGCAAGCATTTCATGGGAGGAGAGAATAGTTTAAATGAAGGAAAATAATTTGTGATGTAGTAAACGAAGAGGGAAAAATTCTACTTATTGAGTATGGCTCAGAATAAAGTGGGAAGTTATCAAATTTATATAATAATTAGAGAGGGAAACTGATAGTTAATGTCCAAAGCAACATACCAGGCCAACCCAGATTCAAAGGGTAGGAAAATAAATGTCCCCTCTTGATGGGAGGGCCTGCAAATTTACATGACAAGGAACATGGATACAAGCACGTGTGGAAAATTGGAGACATTTTGGAGTCAACCCACCACACTGGGTCAGGATCTTGGTGTCAATTCTGGATGATAAAGGCCAAGAGAAATAACCTGGAATGTGCAGGGAATAAAGCTCCATTAAGCTAAACCAGCAGGTTCTGATGCTAAAGGCAAAAAGCGGAGTAGTTATGACATTCACTAAAACAGTAATTCTAAAGGGCAGTAGGAGGTGGATTTGGAAGTTTTTGTGAAAGGAGAAGAACCAAAATGAGTCTGAGAAAGCTTCAGTGATGTGACAGACCCTCACAGCCTGTGGGGCAAAGCCTCATAACCCTTTAAGGAAATGAACATCTGAAAAATTAGTTTTGCTAATCAATTTATAGACATACCAATTTCTGGAAACCAGAATGTTACACATTCTGATGATGTCCCTTTTACATCATTATTATAGATAGAGTAGAGAGCACTTTTGCAAGTTAATCACCTCTTGGGGCAGAGGGACTCTATTATCAATGAAGCGTAACTCAGTGGTGTCACAAGCTTTCATTTATGTTTCTGACACTGGTGGATCAGTCTGTTGAACATAAATGTTATAACAAGTCAACTCTGCCAATATTTCAGAAATTGATAGTGGGTTCCCCATTGCCTTCAAACCGCGTTCACCCACTGGGGCAGACTACATTTCTTCCTAGGCGTTTCCTAAGATCCAGTCCCAGATGGCAGAGAGAATTTGGGTTTGTTATTTAATTTATTCCCACCTCTCAAATTTGATCTTCTTTTAGTTTTCCTGACCACTCTATCTAGATTTGGACTTTAGAAGTTCTCATTGATATTTCTTTGGGCATATTTGTGTGTAAGCGGTTTCTTTATCGTAGTACAATACACTCTTCTTATTAAGGTTGAACTCTTTCTCCTTAATTCTGATCAGTATTTCTCAAGTTTCTGATTTCCTTTACCATTTCCTTATGTGGAAACATTTATGTCAAATCCTTTCACATAACTCCTCATACTTTTCTATAGTCAAATGGCGGCAAGTTATCTGGAAGGGAAGGAATTTGCTAGTACTTTTTTGATGAGTGGGTAACATAGTGACAAGTTTGAGAGCGCACAAATCAGGAGCTCAAAGCAGATCACAGGCTAGATGCTGCCACTGATTTGGCAGCTGACCCTGTGTGCTGGTTTGAATCTATTATGTACCCCGGAAAAGCTAAGTTCTTTAATCCTCATTTCTTCCTCTTCGAAAAAGAATAGAAAAATAGATTCCACTGCTGGGTGGAATCTATTTTGTTGTTCCCATGGAGATATGACCCACCCAATTTTAGGTGGTAACTTTTGATTAGATGGTTTCCATGGGGATGTGTCTTCACCCATTCAAGGTGGGTTTGCTTATTGGAGCCCTTTAAAAGGCAACCATTTTGGAAAAAGCACAGAGCCAGAAGAGCCACAGAGCTGACAGTGCCCTGGAGAAGCCGTTGAAGAAAAAGCTAGCAGATCTCACCATGTGCCTTTCCAGCTGAGAGAGAAACCATGGATGTCATCGGTCGTCTCAAACCAAGGTATCTTTACCTGGATACCTTAGATTGGACATTTCTATAGCCTTGCTTTAATTTGGACATTTTCATGGCCTTAGAACTGTAAACTAGTAACTTAATAAATATAACTTTTTTTCAAAAACCATTCCATTTCTGATATATCTCATTCTGGCAGCTTGCAGAACACCCATTCCCAGAACACCTCAGGAATATGAGTCTTCCATACTGTTTGGAGGGCATCCCTAAAACAGTACAGAACCACATTTATAAACTTTACTTCGCTGCTTAGAATCTAAATTTGGCACCGTTATTTGTTCTCATTATTTAAAAGTGGGCATAAGATTATGCATTTATCATATTTCAAAATGTACAAAGCTAAATTATAAGTGTATTTTCCTGAGTTGTTAAGTCATAATCCTACACAACAACAGGGGTTGTCAAACTATTTCTATGAAGGAACAGATAGTGACTATTTTAGGCTTCACAGGCCATAGAGTCTCTTTCACAACTACTTGCACATGAAAGCAGCCGTAGAAAATAAATACATAAGCAAATGAGTTTATGACTGTGCTTCAGTAAAAATTTACTTATAAAAACAAACAAAAGGCTGGATTTGGCCTCGAATCAGTAGTTTGCCAATCCTTACTTTAGATCATTGTTTTTTAAACGCGTGTTAGAGTCCATCAGTGATCAATTTAGTGGAGTGTGACCAACATTTTTAATAAAATAAAATGGAATAAAGTAAAATACAGCATAACTGCCATGTAGTAGAAGGGTAACTATTTGTCTTATGAAACAAATATGTGTTCAAATTGATCTGTAAAATTTGTGGGCTTGAGTCAATAAAAATTTGAAGGCTGCTGGCCTAGAATTTTAGAACTGGAAGTCCAGCTGTTAACAGATGAAGAGACCAATGTTCAGTAGTCCTTTAAAGATTGTCCAGCAAATTAGTGGCAAAGACATAAGGAGAATAGTAAATGTGTAGTCTCCTTTCTTTGAGACTCCTTCCTTCTCTTGTACCTATTCTGGCTGTTTGCCAACATTTGTTGAGTATATACAACTTTGTGCCAAGGATTTTGTACACGCTCTTATTTTACCCTCAAAAGGATCCTCTGAGATATGTACTAGGATTATCCTTATCTTAAAGAAACAAAACAGAGGTTTAAGATGCAATAAACCAACCTTGCCGATATTTAAGAAATTGATAGTGGGTTCCCCTCCACCTTCAAACTACCCCTAGGTCACCCTCCAGGGCAGATTACATTTCTTCCTAGACTTTTCCTAATATCCGGTCTTGATAGCAGAGATTAAAAAGATGATCAGATTTTAAACAGTGGAACCAAGATTTAAAGACAGAGAGTCTGATTCTACCTAAAAGCTCATTTTCTTATTACTTAATATTGTTTCATTGAGTGCTGTGCATTTAGTTCTCTAGAAAAGCATATCGGGTTACCTGGTATATGCACATATAACAAAGAATTGCATCTCATAGGTCTTTCATATTCCCCTTAATAAACAGAAGTTGAAATAATGAATGAGGATAAAAGATATAGGGTATTGAGTTAGAATCCCTTTTATGTTCTTGGTCATTCACATTATGGTCAATGTCTTGGTTTCCTTCCACCCCACCTTTTCCTTCTCTTTCTCCTCTTCCTTCTCCCCTTTCTTCTCTCTGCTTCTCTCTCTCTCTCTCCCTCCCTCTCCTTTCTTTGATTTTCTCTTATCTTACCTTCCATCTCCATTGTTATTATTATTGCCAAAAAAACTCATTAGACTAATTTCAAACTCCCAAATTTCCTAAAAACTGAGTTAAACCTAATTTCTGCTGAATGTGGCATCTCATAAGGCTATGCTTAAATAGATTTTTGTTATGATGCTTTCTCTAACAGAGGGTTCTACTGCCATTTACCACACAATGCAACCCCACATTTTCTCTTTATTTTTTTTTCCCTTCAGACATACTGGGTAAGGATATCCAAAAGATGAAATCTGGAATTAGAAAGAAAGATGGAAATGGAAAAATAGCCACAGTATAATTTCTGCTAGTATCATTTATATTCCACCTCAATTTGAAATAAAAGGACAGTTCTGACCACATAATTCATAATTCAGGCCACTTACAGTTTCTACAGGAAAATTTCCCTTTTGAAATAAAACTTTTATTTTGTTTTAACCATCTCTATTGCTGGTTGTAGATAAAACAATTCATCCATTTACTTCCCGGTGTGAAGAAGAAAGATGTTTTTCTGCTCACAATGTGTTCAAGATTCTAAGAAAAGCAGATTCTTGGAGATGAATAAACCAACAAGTAAGAGAGAGTGTAATCTTAGCAGTGACTTCTATTTGTAGGGCGTTTTGATGTTTTCTAAGCACTTTCACCTCAGTTCATTTGCTCCTAAGAGGTTGGAAAAATACCTACTATGCCTCCATGATTTATTTTTATCCTAGAGATGAGAAAATTGGCTCCCAAGGCCTAAGAGATTTTCCCAAGGTCATCCATCTAGTCAGAATTTCTGACCTTAAATCCAGTGCTTTTCTGACTACACTGCCTTCCCCTGTTTCAATACATATCCTCACATGCTATTTTTTTTCAGATACTCATTTTCCTTAAACCAAGACTTCTTAACTTGAAATATACAATGGGCACATGTGAAGGAGTTTCAGGAATCAGTAAACCTTCTGAAATTTTATTTAAAACGATGTGTTGCTGTATGTATATGATCATCCCCATTCCCCATGAGACAATCCATTGTTTTCTTCTCAGAAGAGTCACCAAGGCAAAAATGGTTAAGCGACTCCACCTTAAAGGGAGATTGTCTTTCTCATAACCCATGTGAAAGGGAAGGGACTGCTTTCAGTCCTTTGGCTTAGATCATGCTGTTGGTTCCCTGTGTTGAAGTCTTCTACTAGACTGGAGGTGTGTACCGTCCACCGTGCCAATGTACCTTCTGTGGAGAATCAAACTGGCCCATCTTCTCAATTAGCTTTTCCTATTATCACAGTCAGTCAAAGTGCTGCTTCTTTTCTCCACAAAGTTTCCCTCATGGACCAAGGGGTTCCCCACTGCCATCTCCTCACCACCACCATATTGCCTTCTCTTGTTAATGTTTGAAATTATGCTGCTCACTTTTGTTGTGTTTTCCCTTGGACACGATCACTTGCTTACCTCACTTTTTCCTTCCTGACATCAATACTTGGCCCAGAGATCTTGACTTCCCTTTTCCCCTTACCCCCTGCCAACTTCTGGCATCAAGATGATGATGCTTTTAACACTTCAACCTTAGAACTTCTCAAGCTCCTTAACCCATTATCCTGTGCCATTTCAAAGTATTTTGAAATACTTCTATTAATATAATTCTGATTTGGGGTATTAATAATTTCTGTCTTGAGCTATAACCAGGGAATATTAACATTATAAAGAAACACGGTGCACCTGTTGATATAAAAAGGATCTAGAGTGTTAGAGGTCAAGATGATATTTGCTCTTGGAAGTGAGGTACAATTGGATGGGACATGAAAGGCGCTTCTGGGTGCTGGTGATGTTCTGTTCTTATTGAATGGGTTCCTGGTTACACGGGTGGGCCTTCTTCATGAAAAACCTGTGAGCGATACGTTCTCACAACATGCACACTTTTGCTATAGTTAAGTATTCTGACTTCCTTCCTCCACTTTTTAACCATCTAAAACATATTATGGTTGTTTTAAATTTCATTTCCAGATATACTAGTGAGTTGATCATCTTTTCTCATGTTTCTGCCATTTATAGTTTCCCCAAAGCCATTTCATCCTTCACTCCCTGAAGTCCATGATGATAGAATCTTCTGAAAAATTGTCGTGGGTGGGCCAATAAGGAGAATAGGAGAGGGTGTGGCAGGGGGATTAAGGGAGTAGAATAGAGCATGGAAGGGTGGGAAATCATTCCTTTGTCTCATTCCCAGTTGGCCTCTGTAGACTGATTCCTAATGCCCTTCACTCTCCTCTTCGTTTTCTTCCAAGCCTGATAGATTGTCAGGGGCCTGACCTCTAAATAAATCTTCCAGATTTATTTAAACCAGGACTTTTTTCCTCAATCAGCCAAGCCAGAAGGTTAAAAATGTCTCAGGCCTGGACCCTGACACTCTCTCAGAACGAGCAGCCCCTCAGGTAGAATGTAGAATATTACAACCTAATAATATTACAAATATTACATCTTGCTTGATAACAAAATACCAGCTTTTCCAATTCATGCAGAACAAATATAAATACCGGTATTGTCCCTTTTTGCTCCAGTATCGCAGTCAGCCCTTAATGGCTATTATCTTTCCTTCCTCTTTACCTTTGCCAGCACCCACTCACCTTCACTTAAAATTGTTCTGTCTTCAAGGTCTCAAATGTGTGCATTTTCTAGACCCATCTCTGTCCCACCACCTTATATGAATCTTGGTGTTTGTTCACCCCTTCCTCTCTCGTCCCTCTATTTTCCCCATTCTCCCCCACATTCTTGGGTTTCTTTGCCTCGACCCAACCTGAACCAGGTGAGCAGCCGCTTTCGCATCATGCTTGTCTCATGACGCTGTCAGATAAATTTCACACTGTTCTTTGAGAGTTTGATAAAATTCGCTCAGCCCTCTTGCTGGATGTTCTATGGGAGGTCAAGGCCCATTTATGTGAATTTCCATAATTTACTTTCTCAAGGTCACTTGCAGTTCTGAATTCAAACCCAAATAATCCTTTTACCCTACTCACATTTCACCTTCTTATCACTATTCTCTTCTCTGAGCCTGACAAGGCAATTCTGTGTGTAGCAACTATCCTTCAACACTTGGATGGAGAGCAGTTTACAAGATGACAGAAAACAACCAGAAATTGAACATCAATACCTTTTTTGAAGGTAGCCTCTCAGCTCCCCTTCTCTTTAGGGCATGCCACCCAGCTCTCCAACACCCTCCTCCCCCTTCTGCTCTATTTTATCTCCAAATTCCAGTGAATTTCTCATTAAATACACATAATTATATATTTTTTCTCTATCCTCAATGTCTCACCTTTCATTGTCTCATCCATCATCTAAACACGGCTCTTTTCTTAAGCTAAACCCTTGGGCTATTATATAGATAGCTTTACCCCAGGTTATGCTTGTTACCATTAGAATGAAGCCATAAACTATTTTTGTTTAAATTTCCTGTCAGGGCCTACATCTATTTCTTTTTGAGCAAAAAGGGTATTTGGGAATCCAACATCAGTACATGCATGTGTAGTTAAATCTCTGCCTCATCGTCTAAATAAACACATCTTCCCTAGCCTTTGAGTTTAATTGTTAACTCTACCCCCCTGTCCTGCTTTAACTTGTTTTGTTTGGGAATCCCCCCTTTACCCTCAGCCTTCAACCTGGCTTGCTTAAGAGAGTCTCCCTTTGGATGCTGCCTCTGCCTGTACAGCAAATCCCTGATTATTGGGGTTTGTTCTCAGGCCTTTTGGAAAAGAGAAACTACATTTTTCCCTTGGCCCAACATCACCCTTGTTCAATATTATCTTTGGCTTGTCTTCTTGGTCAGATCATGGTCAAGAGTTTTTGAATCTCAATGGAGGCTGCTGTGTCCTTTTCCCTCCTCTTCTCCCCATGGCCGCTCCAACCTTCTTCATTATTTCTGTCAAAATGTATCAAGTGTGAGAATAAAAATTAAAAAAAAAAAATTTTAATGTATTGAGTGTGAACTAAAGGCTAATTATCTTGAAGAACTAAAGATATAATTTTCTTGGTGTTCATATTCCAGTGGGTAAGATACCTAAACCAGAAGGAAGATCTTTACTGGCTTGTAATAAAAGTATTATACTTCCTTTTCTTAAAAAATAAATTGCTTAATTCCTTATATTATTTACCATAAAGTCTAATATTTCCCCCTTGAGAATTCCCTATGCATTCCAAATACTCAAATCCCAGGGCCTCATTTAGCCCAAAAAGAGAGCAGTTGAGCTTTCAAATGCCAGGAGGAGAGAGAAATGGAAAGCCTGATCATTTTACATTTTTTGTTGCTTCTGAGCCGTTGAATCAAAGCTTGCTCATATTTCAGTAGTGCATTTGCTGGACTGAAATGCTTTTAGGTAGGCTTAGGTCAAAAACGTATAGCTCCTTTGCTTGATTCTTACATATGCCCAACCACTATTCACCAACTAGAGGTAGTTTCAGCCACCCAACAGTAAAGCCCAGGTCACCAGCACACAATGGGCTTCCGGTGAGTTTCCCTTTGGGGCTCTTGGTATCTTTTCTTGCCAGCAGACTTGGGTTACATTGGTCCAACTTAACAGATTTCCTTAAAATCAAACATTGGAGAGCAGGAATAAGGGTCTTTTCCCCTTCCCTCCCATGTGGCTCTGAGCCTCTTATGCAGATTGTTTCGCCCCCTCTCCCTTTATGAGTTTTAGGCGCCAGTGAATAATTTGAGCAGTGTGCCTTAGCTCACATCAGTAGAACCTAATGGCATCGAATCGACTTAACAGAGAGTTCAGGAGTTATTCTTCCCAGAATAAAGGAGGTCTGTTTCAGGATGATTTGCTTTTGTCAACTCAAGCAGAAAGGAGGTGGAAGCTTCTTGTACAAAACACTCAGTTACACGTAACACATTGCAGTAAGAATAGGGATAAAGATTGTAAAGGATACCATTGTCTCTCTGCCAGCAGATTATCTCTGTCTCATCATAGTCGTGGGTTTCATCTGCTCCTGGCATGCGGATAACCTTGGCTCCACTCTTCTCTGCACCAGGGTTCTTTTACTTCTCAATCAAATTCTCCACTGCATTCGTTTCCAAACTTTCTCTATTCTCTTTAAGAGCTCAGCCCCAATTCAGGCTGTCATCATCTTGGCAAATGTCCTATACTTCTACTCAGTGGAAGGACTGAGAACATCAGATATACATTCCTCTAATTTTTCTCCTTCCTGCGTGAGAATCTGTCAAATGGTCACCTTTCTTTCTTGTTCCCTCTCTCTTCTAATGGGGAAGTAAGTATTTCACTTTTTTGCTAAGCTTCTCTTCTTGAGTTCTCATATCTCTGAATCTCCTGGCACCTGAGTCTACAGGTTTGCCCTTTTCTCTTATATTTTTTATCTCTCCCTCTCGATTGGTTTCCTCTTTTCTGCCTGAAAATGTGTTTTGCAGTTTCTGCTCAAATCAATAATAACAATAATAAAACTAAAGGAGAAACTTCCCGTTGTTCCTTGCTCCTGTGAGAGCAATACCCTGCATGTTTCTATTCAATTCTACATCTTTTAGAGTATGGCCTGTATCATTTGCCTGCCTCCATTCTGACTAATTAGTCCTTCTTTGAAATTTTATGATCTCACTTCCATTCACACTGCCAACTTTCTCCCTATGACTTTCCAATCGCCAAATCAATTACATTTAAATTCTCATTCGCTTGGCACCTTCTATATCATTGGAAGCTACTTTCTATTCAAAGCCCTTTCCTCCTTTGGCCTTAGAACCTCACTCCATCATGCTTCTCTGCCTGCCTCTATGTTTTGAAACTTCTCTGACCTGTTTGGTAGCAACTTTTCCCAAGTTCCTACACATAGACTTACCATGACGCCTATCCTTCACACTCTGTCTTGGTACCCTTCCTACGAGGGTTCCGTGACTCACCCAATAATACAGTATATCCCTTTCAGAAATCCTTAATTGCCTTATTGTGCCTGCTAAATGTAAGTGCAAACTTACTTCATCTTGGCTTCAAGAATTCATAGCACACATTTTGAATCAATCATATCAGCTTTTTTCTCCCATTGTTCTTCTATACATAACTATCGGGGGACTAATGGCTGATACCTAAGTAAGCCTTAAGTTTCTCTGCCTCCCAATCATTGCATGGAACTCTATCTTCTCTCCCACCTCATCCCCACGCAAGGTGGCCTCAAGGCTAGCACACAGACCATGCAAGGGCACTGCAACCACTTCTGGGTTATTCAAATGAGAAACTTGCTTGGCAATTAGCCTATTTTAATATATTATTCTTAAACAAGTTAGTTTATTTTTTTCTCTAGAAACTTTGAAATAATGATCCCTTTTTCAGAAGGGAAAAATGTAAATTCTATTCTATGAATGTCACATAATGTTGGAAAGTGAGCTTATTCCTTTTTTATTTTGGATTAGGAATATAAATATGATTATTACATTTTCTTTAGTAAGAGAGGCAAAATAGTATCAGAACGATGGTCATCATTTTTTTGTTCATTTTTCTAACTATTTAAATACACATTTTTGCTGTGTGCTAAAGCTTTCAGCTCTGCATTATAGGGGAGGCTGTGGGTGGCATATAGTCCATGATTGTGTCAGAGTAAGCAGGGTCATACTGTTGACTGGTTTGGCTTAGACAGTAGGAAACATCTGGTAGTTTCCTGATATTTATCAAGACAGAACTTGCTTCCTTTAAAAACAGCTTCACATGAACAATGCAGTACATAATAGCAGAAGAATTTTGTAACACAAGTTTAGACCACAAAAATGCAACTATTAAAAATAGAAATTATTTTAAACAATGCTAATCAAAAAATCAATTGTATCTAGAAAGACAATCATTTATATCTTCTTTATAAAATCTCAAATAAAATGGTGGTCCTTCTGATTTTTTTCCCCTACATCTAATCTTGCTCTAGATTAGATTAATGCTTCGAGGCAAATAGAAGGGGATATGGGTGTGTGTTATCTGAAACTATATTGGAAATAAGAAAGAACTATGGAAATAAAGGAGGTAAAAGAGAATCTGAAGTAAAGGGGACACACATAACCTGGATTGGCCAGAATTTAGGTGTTAAGAAATGAGCATTAAGGGAGTGATCACAACCTTTTTGAGAGACAACAGAACATAATCTGAAAGAGGATAAAAGACAGATTCAGAATAGAATAGACTCAAAATAGATTGAGCTGATTTGTGGCTCAGTCTCCCTTGTACTGTTCTGTTTTGTATTTTCCACTTTAGAAAACTATGGACAAGTCTTCACAGTTGCATTTATGTGTAGGTACTTACCTCATGACTTCCTTGGAAAGTACTAAGAACCAGAGTGGAATTCTTATGCTGAGAATGGTATATGGCAGAGCGTTTAGGTGATTTGAGTATAGAAAACAAACTGGGTAAACCTAGCCTGTTAGAGAAACGCTGGCACTGAATAGGGTGAAGGGTTGCGAGATGATTGTTGCTCCATGGGGAGATCATGCCCTGCTAAAGCCAACCTGGGTCCACTGACCAATATTTACATCACTGGTAAGAGCTGAACACTCCAGAAGGTAATCTGCCATGGTGACGCCACCTGCCTTGCATCCCTTGCAGAGAGCTCTCTATGTAGAGGTCTGCTGTCACTCCGTTTCCCCCTTACCATCCTCTTTCCCCTCCAGCCCTCTTAAAAGAGTATGTTTTGAAAACTTGCTTCTCCAGAACTAAGTTCTTCATTCTGCTGCAAAGATATCAGAAATCCATTCTGGAACACTGGTGCAAACTATGTGTTCTAGATTGCTAGCTGCCGGAATGCAATATACCAGAAACAGAATGGTTTTTAAAAAGGGGAATTTAATCAGTTGCTAGTTTACAGTTCTAAACCCAAGAAAATGTCCCAATTAAAGCAAGTCTATAGAAATGTCCAATCAAAGGCATCCAGGGAAAGATAAACTTGGTTCAAGAAGGCTGAAGAAGTTCAGGTTCTCTCTCTCAAGTGAGAAGGCACAAGGCAAACAGGGTCAGGGTTTCTCTCTCATCTGGAAAGGCATGTGGCAAACATGGCATCATCAGCTAGCTTTCTCTTCTGGCTTCCCTTCACGAAGCTCCCTGGGAAGCATTTGCCTTCTTCATTTCCAAAGGTCGCTGCCTGATGGACTCCGCTTCTTGTGGCTATGTCATTCTCCACGCTCTCATAATCCCTCCTTCTCCAAAATATTTCCTCTTTTATAGGACTTCAGAAACTAATCAAGACCTACCCAAATGGGTGGAGATATGTTGTCACCTAATCCAGCTTAACAACCACTCTTGATTAAATCACATCTCCAGGGAGATGATCTAATTACAGTTTCAAACATACAGTGCTGAATAGGAATTATTCTGCCTTTATGAAATGGGATTTTGATGAAAATGTGGCTTTTCTAGGGTACATACATCCTTTCAAATCAGCACACTATGGTTTATACTTTTTTTAATATAAAGTTAAAATGTCTTTACAAGCCAGCCCCAGATGAATTTGGTAGGAGGGAATGAACATGAAATCTGAAAACAGATTAGAGAAACAAATGGGGTCTGTTTGAATTATAGGATTCAAAACCCAGATTCAAGGTCCAAATCTTTCAGCTAAGGATTCGGGTGACTTTACCTGACTTTTCTACTTTCATATTAACCCATGATGGATATCTAAATGCTGCCTTGCTTTTTATCTGTATATCAGAAAGTTGGACTAAACAATAGTTATGGTTCCAGAGGTAGCGAATATATTACTCATCTATGCTTAGTCCAAACATTGGACTTAGTCCAGACATTGCAAATCAATCACAGGATGCTCTCCTGCTGAGCTAGAACAGGGCCTTACAATCTTTTCAGGGGTACTATGGGTTTACTAATCAAATGGAGCTGACATGACAGACTAAACCTATTTGCTTTCCCAGGTTTAGACTTTTCTAAATATAATAGATAAAACAGCCATTTGGACAAAACTTACTGAATCACTTTCCAAAAGAAATGCTAAAACAAAACTTGACAGGCCCTCCTTTTTTGTCTCATGCATGGCCATTTTAGGAAACAGATAACTGCCTGTGATCTTATTCCTCTCTTATCTTATCTTCTCTGACAGTGCCCTAAAACCTTATCTCATCCATTTTGAATAGATTCCTGAGCTCATCATTCTCAGGGTCTCACAAATGATCTATTTTAGACCATTATATTGCCTTCTGCCTCCTAAGACAAAGTATCCTTCCTTTTTTCCTTAATTTAACTTTCTCTGTTCCTTTAGTTCCTTTTGTTTCTTCCATCTTCCATAATGTTTATCATTTAGTCACTTCTTCCCTTTCGCGTTCTCTGAAAATTGCCCCTCCCCTTTATACAATATGCTGTCAGATTTACCTTAGTCTTAAACAAGCAAGCAGAAACAGAAACTTTTCACCAATTCTACCTCCCCCAACTGATATTTTAATGCTTTTTTCTTCCTTTAACTACATTTATTGAAAATGAGTTGTTATTTCCAATATCTTCTTAACTTTTGGCTGGTATTTAAAAAAACTCTCAGAATTTGTCAAATGTTCTCTCCCTTTGACCTCTCAGAAGCATTCTTGAAATATTCCCTTTCCTTGACATATCTGGCCCTGCAAAAATTAAATTTCTTACTTGTTTTTTCTTTTGTTTATTCCTTCTGTAATATTTTATATATCTCCTAAGATCTTATCCTGGACCTTCTTCTCGTCCCCTTTTCTACATCCTTCTCTCAACTTTGAGTACTTCCAGCTATCACTCTGAGTATGATTTCCAAATTAATATAAGCACCCCATGCTTCTCTCCAAAAGCTAGTTCTACATTTTCAACTCCTCTCTGAACATTAAAATGTAACTTTTTCCCCAATCACTTTCAAACCTAAAGAGACTTTCTAGCCTGAATCATGTGCTGCATAACCTGCACTCCAAATTTAGTTATCTCTTAGTATGTTCTCTGGGGCTCATTTTTCCTTCTACTTTTCAATGTTATCCTTATTGAAGCCTTTATAATCCCCAAATCAAAAGCCTATAATTATATCCAACTTCATGTTCCAGCTTCCACTGTCTCTTTCCATAAACCCACCTTGCATAGGGCCTCAAGGTTTGTCATCTGAACCCACTGCTTTGATACCCTATTTCCTTGTTGAATTACTATTCATAGAATTGCTATTATCTATTAAGCAGAGAAAGTATTCCTCATCTGGTATCCGAATTCCTCCATGAACTAGGAGGAACTATCATTAAAACTTATGCTTATGTTAAACAAGTTACTTCCTTGTTCCAAAGTTTGCCTTGATCATTTTTTTTTCTTGTGAGTTTGTTCCTTTGTTTTGCCACTTTCAGTATCTGGAAAATTCTTCTATTCCTAAAATCTGCTTTATAAAATTCTACTCAAACTTTAAGACACAAATCAAATGACAACTTCAGCCTTCACCTTGAAGTGAAAGTGTGGACAGGTCCGTAGTGTGTTGACCAAACAAGAGAGAAAGAAAGAGGTAATTGAGGACATCTGAGAAGATACATTAAGAGTCATGTACAATAGAGTTATCTAGATGATAAGTAAAGGGATTACTTAGGCAGAGATGGAAAAGCGGGAAGTAGAGAGCCTAGGCCCACCCTGAAGTAAATCCCACAGTTACCTCCTGGAAGAAGAATAAGAATGCAATAGCAGCAAGAAATTGTAGCCAAAAATAGGAGGAAAGCAAGGAGAATGTGACATAACAGAAGTCAAAGAAGAAAGTGTAGCGAGGAGACAGTATTCAACATTGTTAAGTAATGCTGAGAAATTAAATGAGATAGAAATGAAAAAATAAAAGTGATTGTATTTAGTGATACAGACGTCACTAATGACCTTGATGAGTGCTGTTTTGGTGAAATGATGGAGGTTCAAGCCAAATCAGAGTGTGTTAATAGTGGTCAGAAGATGAGGAAATGGAGACAGCAACATGTGTATAATGCTTTTGACAGGTTTGCTATAGCCAAAGGGGAATGGGGAGTGGAATGGTTTGAAGCTATGTGCCCCAGGAAAGATCATGTTTTTAAAACTAATCCATTCCAGTGGGTATAGACTTATTGTGGGTGGGACCTTTTGAGTAGGTTATTTCAGTTGAGGCATGCCCCAGTTAGGTCTTAGTCCTCTTAATGGAATCCTTTATAAGAGGAGAAACCCAAAGACAGTCAAAAGCTGACAGAGGAAAAAGATACAGAAGCTGAGAGAGAAAGCCACAGAAACAGTGAGGAAGCCACTGAAGGCAAAAACTGAAAGCAATGAAATCTGGGAAAGAAGGGACAGCCACGTGCCTTGTCAAGTGATAAAGGACTCCTGGGATCACCAGCAGCTTATCTTCAAGGAGAAAGCATTGATGCCTTGATTTGGACATTTTCATGGCCTCAGAACTGTAAATTTTAAGTTAAATCTCCATTGTGAAAGCCAATCCATTATATGGTATCTACATTTCAGCCGCTTTAGTGAACTAAAACATGGGGCCGGATAAGTCTGTTAGTTTTTTCTTTGCAAGAGGTTTGAGAGCTTAAAATCCATAGAAAATATTTAGCTTTAAAGGGAAAAATAGAAAATGTTGCAGAAATAAGAAATATTTGTGTAAAGTTCCTGATAGGAACTTCCTGAAAAGATAGGATTTAAAGCACAGCTGGAAGTTTGGCACTAGCAAAAAGAAAGGCTGTCTTCTCTCTTGTAAAAAGAGTGAGGGAAGAGGTGGGTGAAGAGAAAATGATGTATATTTGGTGTTTTAAAGCTGGTGATTTAGATCGAGGAAATGCCCAACTGATGGCATTTATTTTCTTTGTGAGGCAGTAGGAAATATCAACTGCTGACATCAAGGAAGAAGTGGGAAGTAGCAGGGTTGGAAATTAGTAGAGAATGCAAAAGGCAATACAATTGCAGAATAATATGACAGAAAAAAAGTTATTAGAATGCCAGCAAAGAATATAGACAAAGAGAGAATCAATAGGTGGATTTATCCAAGACTGGTGTTTTGTAAAAAACAGGGACATGGAGTAGATGTAGAATGGGCAGGAGTGTTACTGAGATGTTGGAAAACTGAATATAAACTGTATAAAAGGGGAATGAAGAAAAAAAGGCCAATGTGTTTACAAAAAGGAGTTGTAAGTGGACTGGTGGTCCTGATGAGATTCCAAAAAGGGCTCAGAGACCTTATCTGATTACCCCAGCTGGAAGTTCTCTCCATTTAACCTGACTTCTCACAGCTGTTTAAACCACTTTTCATTCCATAAAATCCCTATTTCAATATGGTATCCTGGCTTCCTTAAGGGGGCTGATAATGCAACTTTATTTCATATCCACACACTTATCCTTGTTCACAATAATGTACTCAATAAATATTTGTTGAATGAATGAATAAGGAAGTGCAGGAAAGGAGAAAGGAAAGAAGGGATAAAAGTAAGGACAACGTATTTTAGTTTGACCTTTGCCCACAGATTGTTGTCAACATATATCTTACTGATTCCATTTCCTTTTCTTGCTTCTTTAAGAGTCTTTTATTGATAAAGATATTGAAGCATTAAATTAGGTCACTCAAATTAGCAAAACAAATGTTTTATTTGTCATTATGCAAACATTTGTGCTTTCTTATTATTCATGACATGAGGTAGAAGATTGTGAAATTTTCCAGAAATCATGATTCAATTGAGAGAGCCAGTCCGGGCATGAGTCCCATGCTTGTCTGGACAGTGAGAGATCATTATTTATGTTGATCTGTCCTGTGGCTGTGCCTGTAGCCAAACTTGATTGGTAGCAAATGTCTGCTTCTATTCCTTTTCAGTTTCCTTCTTTAAGCAGAAAACAATTGAGTGTTAAGAAGGGAACTAAACTGAATGCCACTGTTAAGATAACAAACAGCTTTCTTAGTTTGTTGCCTGTGACATGAATTTGGCTCCTATTTGACCAACAATTAGCCATCTGCTAAAATACTAATTGCTCCAGTTTTAGCTCTAAATCTATAAAGGAAAAGAGTAAACTTGATTTACTTCCTTGGCATTTTATTATGATTTTATTGATATCTTTCAGTCCAGTCAGGTTCCTTAATTTAAATTTATTTTATCTCTTTCCTGTTTGATGTTATTTTGTGCAGATTCAAAGGTAAAGTAATAAAATTTTAAGAAAATAAACAACTGTGGCCTATATAGTGAAGTGCCATGTTAATCATCATGCTGAATCAAGATTTGATGTTTTAGGACAATCTTGAGTGAATTTTTCACTTGCCCAGGCAATGCCTGCCCATAGCAGATTTACTTAATCTGAACATCTCAAAGTTGGTATACATGATATCTAACGACTTTATGGCATGATCGAAGTAAATAATCTTGTGTCCTGGCAGTAGAACTCTGATTCTTTTTCTGCTACTAAGATAAATTCTTCATCATCCTTATCATCATGCATTTCAAGGTCATTCCCATCACTAGCAGGTGATGTTGAGGACCTACTGTTATAAAGTATCATGAAAGGTCTCATGACCAAAGTGATTTAACATATAATCCCCCCAAGGGACAGATTCTCGCCACTGCTTTCTTATTAGTCATTCATTTTCTGCAGATTTCTAGATATCTAAAGAAGAGTTAGTGTAGTGTGGTATGAGAGAGAATGAGGAAGAGACTCGAAGTCAGAGTGGCCCCAGTTCAGATCTTGGATGTGGTGTCTATTTGCTCAGTTCTGGGGGACATTATTTCAGTTTTGTTCATCTCTGTTTTCTTATCTGTAAATCAGGATAATAGAGTGACCTTACATGGGTTCATCCTTCAACAGCTGTTTCTTGCACACTTACCATGTCTAGGCCCTATGAGCAAGGTAAATAGTTTTGTGACTTCATGGAATCTACAATTTAATGGAGACACTAAGTGAATTATTTCATTTGCACTGTAGTAAATACAATGGTTGAAAGCTGGAAGGCTAGAGCCAGTCTATCTAGATTTAAACTCTGCCCTGACACTTAGTAGCTGCAGCACTTCGTGTTACCTAATCTCGCTGTGACTCCATCTCCACATCTGTAAATCAAAAATGATATTAGTATCATATTGAAGGATGTTGCGAAGAGTAAATGAATTATTATGGATCATGTGTTTGTTTTTTCCCCTTCTGATGAGAGGAATGAAGTTCAAAGAGCTTGAAATTAGGGAATAGGGGCAGTTCACAGCTCTCAAAGCAGCTTTGTAAGGTAAGACAAACCTTTTATCCTTCAGAAAGCTAAAGGGAAGAGCAATTCTCTAAATGGGTTTTTGAATTTTAAGGACGGTATTGGTGAATATTAATGGGATACTAAGGTCTTATTGGAAGCACTGAGCCACCACCTAAATGTGAGTATTTTAGTAAAATCAGCTGCTACATTTAAAGACAAAACCACATGAAGCTCTATTCAGACAGACAGGTAAACTATGGAGAGATAAAAAGGAATTCCAATGTGGAGCCCAGATTAAATACACACAACCTCACTCTCTCTCTCTCCTAAATGTGGACATGCATGCAGTCAGAGATTTGTATTGCTGCAAAGATTTTTCAGTCTATGAAAACAGGAAGGCATTGTCCATTCTTTTGAGAAAGAAAGCAGTGAAACTGTTTTAAAAATAAATTTAGAACTCAAAATCTCTTTTTCTATACTAAAGTATTTTGAAATCCAGTAAATTTCAAAATAAAATGTAAAGAAAATTTCTAAAAAATAAAAAAAGCAAGGATCCAAAAGAGAAAATGAATATTTATTGGCCATCTAATTTTTGCCAGGAAAACTGTTAGGCACTTTAAATCATTAATTTTGACAACACGTAGTTATTTCTGGCATTTACAAAGTCAATTAAAAATTATGTAATCATTTGTTGCAAAGTTTGAAATTTGGGGGATTTACTTTGTACCAGGCACTGTTCCAAGAGCTTCATGCATAATATTCCACCATTAGGTAGGAGGTTTTACTTAGATTCCTTTTTATCAGATTTAGGATTTTTCCCTTCCACTCCTACTTTGATAGGAGTCTTTAACATTAATAGGTGTTAAATTTCTCAAATGCCTTGTCTGCATCTCCCGGGTAGCTCATGTAATATTTCTTATTTATTTTGTTAATGTTATAATTGCGTGATTGATTTTTTTGTTGTTAACCCAACTTTGCATTCCTGGAATAATCCCTATTTGGTCATGTTGTAGTAGTTTTTTACATTATTATTGGATTCAATTAGTTAATATTTTCTTTAAAAGTGTTTATACCTGAGTTTATGAGAGCTATTTATCTTTATTTTCTTATACTAGGTTATATCAAGTTTAGTATCAAGGTTATGCTGGTCTCAGGAAATAAGTTAAAACTGCTTCCCTTTCATTTATTTTCTGAAAATATTTGTAGGATTGTTATTATTTTTTCCTAAAAATTTAATAGAAATCACCAGCAAAGATATTGGGGCCTGTTGTTATCTTTGCTAATGAAGGTATATTCAATTTCTTGAATATAGTGGTTCTTAAGTTTTAGTATGTAGCAGAATCACCTGGAGAACTTGCTAAAACACAAAATTCTATAATTCTAGGGTGAGGTCCCCAAATTTGCATTTCCAATAAGTTTCTAGGAGATGCTGCTGCTGGTCTTCCACCACATTTTAAGAAATACTGCTCAACTAGATAAAGGACTATCAGTGTGCTACTCTGGTAATGTTTGTTAAAAATAGCTATTATGAAATCCCAGTCTGAAAATTTTAACATTTGTTCAATGTCTGGGTTTTCTTCTATTAACACTTTTATCTCTTGTTGACATGTTTCATTTTCTTGCTGTTTCATTTATATTGTAATTTTTCACTGGATGCTGGTCATTGTGTGTAAAAGACAATAATAATATAAGTTCTGGAGTGATGGAGAGTTTTGTCAGTTCTTTTTCTTCATCCTCAGTCTTCAATAAGTCCTATTCTTCTGCAGCTCTTTTGTGTCCTACTCAGCACTCCTGACCCTCCCTCTGGGTTAAACCATCACTACCCAGCACTTGGTACAAGGTCCAGAGAGCAAGATATTATATTTCCTGTTCTGCCTTCAGCCTTAAGCAAACCCTCTGCGTCACAACAGTGAGAGGGTAGAAGGATTGGTTCTCTCCACAGTCCTGCTTTCTGCTGTTATTGAGGCCTTGTAGTGGCTATCTATGTGCAGAGTAATATGAGTTTTGCTTCAGAAAGGATCTAAGGTAATATTAAGGAATAACTATATGCATAGTATTATTTTTAAATGGTTAAGGTATTGCAATATCTTGAGATTACACTCATTTGACAAAATGCTCACCTGACAGGAAGAATATGGGAAGAGACAAATAAAGGTTTTCTAGTTATATACAGAATTGAAAAGCTTAAGTCATGGAGGGGCCTTAATTCAGTGTATTATATGTGAGCTTTAATCTGTGCACTAATGTATCACCTAGGACAAAAAATGAAAATTGTGTAGAGAAGGAAGGGTTGAGGTCTTGAGGGAGAATATACCCTTTAAAATGCAAAAAAATAAAATAAAATGTTGAACATTGCTGTACCATTCAGTGGCATTAAGTACACTTACAATGTTGTGTAGCTATCACTGTTACTTGCAGAAACTTTTTATCATTCCCAAAAAAAACTCCATACCCATTATACAATCACTTCCATTCTTCCTTTCTCCCAGTACCTGATAACCTCTACTCCACTTTTTGCCTCTCTGAATTTACCTATTTTGAATACCTCATATAAGAGGAATCACACATTTGCCCTTTTGTATCTGGCTTATTTAGTTTAGCATCATGTTTTCAAGAGTCATCCATTTTGTCCCATATACTAGAACTTTTATTCCTTTTTATGGTAGAATAACTTTCCATTGTATGTACATACCACATAGTTTTCATCCATTAATCTGTTGATAGATACATGTTATTTCCAGCTTTGGGCCACTGTGAATAAGGCTTCTATAAACATTGATATGTAAGAGTCCATTTGGGTCACCATTTTCAATTCAGGCAAAACTTTTTGATTTTATTTGTTCACAGGTGGGTCATGGCCAGGTTCTCAAACACAAAACAACACTCTCTGGAGAGGCTACAGTACTGTGATTGGACCTGTGAGTTTTGAGTTAAAGATGAGAAGTCTTTACTTCCTGTAGGGCAGAGCCAATCATGATGGTACAGAGCACGGTGTTCCCGGTCAAAACTCAGTAGGACAGAAAAAATGTATAACACTCATGAGTTCACCTAAAAATTATCATCTAGGGCTATAATCCTTATACCATCCCTGTAAAATAGGCATTACTAATCACATTTTACATGTTAAAACAAACAAATCAAAACAAAAATTAAGGATCCTCAGTTTAAATGCCTCATCCAAGCACATATCCAGTATAAAGCAAAATGGTCCTTAAATCAAGCCTGGTTATTTAAGCCTCATGTTCCTCCTTCTTTGTCATTACTGCCTCAGTGTAGCCTCTAGATAACCTGGAATCACATGCTGTCTCTTTATAATTGTTTTTTTAATATATATATATTTTAAAAATTTCTTTTGCTTATTCTTTTGATTCTTAATAAATTTCCTTTTGGAAATGCCATCCTAGCTTGTCTACCCTGAGGAAAGGAAGGAAAGGGAGCAGACTTGTCCACGCTGGTCTCACGTGGGAACACCAAGAACTTGGGGCTGTAATCCCAGGAAGAAGGAGGGGAAGCCCTCTGGACAGGGGCATTTAGTGATAGGTGTTCCCTGAAGAATGGGTGGAAAAAAGAGACTGCCCCTTCCTCTCATCCCAGGGAGAGTCTCTTGCAAAAGGAAAGATGAAAATGGTTGGGAATAATAAGATACTATTTGAGTGTGCCAGATATTTCATTGGGAGTGTACTTGACTGTAGATAGATTCAGCCTGAAAGAGATAACAATTGTTTATACACAACACAGATTCCTTTAAAGACGAAATAAAATTGGAACTAAATCAGAGAAGGTATTTTACGCCTAGAATGATATATTTTAGGCTCTTAGCAGATGTTTATGATTTTACTTTTATAGTCATGATATCTAAATATATAATTCTCAAGGAAAAAAGTAGAAAACATTCTTTCAGGCACATAGTCATCTCTTACAAACCATTCATACTCCAACTTAAGGTCCATTTTTAATCCTTTGTATAGTTACACACTTCAGTCCATAAAAATTAAATTTCCATTTTAAAAGACTTTTGGCATTCATTTTAGCGTTCATTTCAATTTTACTGATTGCTTAACACCTTATAATTTCCTTGAGATTTAAATTTTTTGGTTCTTAATTCAAATGAGTTTTGCCACCACTCTTGACTTACTAAAATGATTATGTATTCTGCATCTTAGCGTGCTTTCTGGTGATAAATTGTAATCGTCCCTTCAGGAGCTGCTATAGGTAAGTGTCTGGTAACATTTTCATTATACAAGTCATTTTCCTCCCCAAGGATTTGTGACTTTAGCCTTCTAAATGTGCTTTTGTTATTCAGTTACTGCTAGAATATGCATACCAGAGAAGGGCAAAAACAGATAGATCTAAAATCTAGACCCAGTCTCAGTGGAGTTCTTCTTTAATTAGAACTTTTATAAAGGAGAGATAGAAATCCCCCCTATTAAAGAAAAAATGGTGAAGGTTTAGTGGGTTATACCTGCTTGCATTTTAAATACATGGTAACATCAAAAGTTTGTTCTATGCCTGAATGGTCCATTGCTCTTACACACATACAAATGTGTAACCAGGAATCTGCTAGTGGTTGTCTTCACAATGGTTTAAGAGAATTATGTAAAGGAGAAAGAGCACTAGTGAGATACTAAAAGATGAGCTTCTCATCAAGACAAGTTATTTTATAGGCCATCAGCATTGCACAATGTGTACAGGACACAACTTTTGTTGGAAACAGATTTGAGTGCACCCAATGGAGCACAATGGAGGAGAGTTCCTGGCATGATATGAAATAGTTGGGGAAACGACAGATACATATTTGCAGGGATTTTCATGTATTTTGTGTATCATATTTTAGCCAATACAGAAAAAGAGTTGTGGGTAGAGGATGTATAGAGACATGCAATGTGTTCATATGTAAGCATAATAGCCAAATAGATTATGCAAAAATGTATTCCCTTCACATTCTTATACCTATTTTACTCAAGTTCCATAATTATTCTTTGGTAACATAAATACCATGATGCATCAGAGATTGTGGGATCTGGAATTAGACAAACCTGTTTCTAAATTCTTATTTCTTCTCTAACACTGCACAATTACATTTCTCCTTAGAGTTTGAATTTTCTCATTTGTAAAATGATTCTAATGATATCTACCATGATGTATTGCAATGGCAATTAGATGTCATGTAAAGTACCTAACCCATCCCTACTATGTAGTAGGTGTTTAATATTGAATCCTTTTTTTATATGACCTAACCAAAATTTTAATGGGGGGGGAGGTAAGTCTTTAGGTAAAATCAACTATTTCCTATTTCAAGATATGTGGAAAATATTATTTAGAAACAGGAGGGCAATTGCATTTTAGATATTTGTAACACTATGGAGATAGAGAGGGTGGGCTTTGGCTGTCTAAGCTTCCCTGAAATCATACCTGCCAAGGTTTGGTTTTATCTTCAGATGACTGCAAATTACCAGATTTATTTTTTATTAGAACATCAGACTTATAAATAAATAAATAATTCATTTTTCATTAAAACTGAGTCATAAAAAGGATATATATATATATTTTATCTATTTTATTTAAATTTGAAACTTATAAATGCATGTTCATTTGATCTTGTCCCAAGGCAATTTCCTATGAGTACGTGTCTGCTGATTGCAGTGCCTGCTCTTTTGTTTTTTGTATAAGTCACCACCATAATGCAACACCTAGTGTCCAACTCAAACTGCTTAAAAGGTGAAGCAAGAGTTTAGATTCTTTAAGAGCAAATTGAGTGCCCAATAAAGTTTTACAAATTTTACTGATGTCTTGCCTACTCCTCTACTTCAACAACAGCTTACTAAGGAATGCATCTCTACAGAGTATTTCCAAATTATTCGATTTTGTTTTCATAGCAACAACAGAATCCTCTTTTTAACTCTTCCATCTCATTAGCTTACATAATGTTTAATTAGGTCACATAATTACAAAACTATGTACAGCTGGCATAAGCAAGCACATGTTTTGCTAACAAGCACAGGTTAACTTTTTTGTAAGCACAGCTTTCACCTGGGGGGAGTAAAAGACCAGGGACAAACTAAGCATGATGTGTAGCATGCTTTGAGCATTAACTTGTTTTATCAAAGAAACAGTTATCATCAAAAGGCCTAGGTAACCAGTTAATTAGGCTAATTGAGAACCTCTAGTGTATCACAGGGTTTGGTGGTGGCCCAAATAAGGGTATGATACAGTAGTTGTGACAGCTAAAAACTCTTTGGTTATAGCTGCATTTGATAACTACTGCTGACGTTTATTAATTATGTAACCTCAGGAAAATTGCTCTAAGCCTCATTTTCTGCTCTTAAAAATACTAGTAATTGAGTCGTTATAAGGAGGTTATCACTTGTGCCTGCCACATACTACATTCTGCAGAAATGCTGGGGTGAATGATGAAGAAGGGGGAGGAGGAGGAGGGTGAGAATGACCAGAGTTAGCTTTAAGACTGAGAAGAAGCCATCATTAGCAGATTGTTTTATTCCCTACATCATCTCTTCTTGATTTGTTTGCGACAGTTTTTCTTAGTTTTGTTGTTTTAGCTTATAAAATTCTCTGGCAAATACCTTTTAACAGGTATTTCAGGCTCTAGGCATTAGCCATCAGGTTTCCCTAGGGAAAGGGATTAATTATAAGGGAGGGTGTGCTGGTTTGAAAGGAAGTATGCCCCCTAGAAAAGCCATGTTTTAATCAAAATCCCACTTCATAAAGGTAGAATAATCCCTATTCAATACTGTATGTTTGAAACTGTAATCAGATCATCTCCCTGGAGATGTGACTCAATCAAGAGTGGTTGTTAAACTGGATTAGGTGACAACCTGTCTCCACCCATTTGGGTGGGTCTTGATTGGTTTACTGGAGTCCTATAAAAGAGGAAACATTTTGGAGAATGGGAGATTCAGAGAGAGTAGAGAATGCTGCAGCACCACAAAGCAGAGAGTCCACAAGCCAATGACCTTTGGAGATGAGGAAGGAAAACACCTCCCGGGGAGCTTCATGAAACCGGAAGCCTGGAGAGGAAGCTAGAAGATGACACCCGTGTTTGCCATGTGCCCTTCCGGCTGAGAGAGAAAGCCTGACTGTGTTCACCATGTGTCTTCTCACTTGAGAGAGAAACCCTGAACTTCATCAGCCTTCTTGAACCAAGGTATCTTTCCCTGGATGGATACTTTTGATTGGACATTTCTGTAGACTTATTTTAATTGGGACATATCCTCGGCCTTAGAACTGTAAGCTAGCAACTTATTAAATTCCCCTTTTTAGAAGCCATTCTATTTCTAGTATATTGCATTCCAGCAGCTAGCAAACTAGAACAAAGGGATTAGTCAATAGTAGTAGAGGTTAGTTCTGTGATATACCTGTAAGAGCTTAAATCTGAAATGAGGTTTGAAAGGAGGAGGCAGATGGAACATCTTAACCAAAGGGAAAGGGGTAGGGCAGGGCTGGAGAGGAAGATCAACACCCCAGATAGAAGAAAAAATTTGGGTTGAAAGTGAAACAGGATAAGCTACAGGATCTGGGCAGTAGGGAGTCATTGGTGGCCTTTGAGTGAACAGCCTCACTGGAACTGTATATGAAACTCAGGGGCAACAATATAAGAATTTGGAAAAAAAATTTGATGGTGAAGTTAAGGAAAAAGAGGAATTGATACCTAGAGAACAAGGAGGGTAAAGACAGGGTCTCCTTAATGAGAAGTTATTTGGGGACTGTTTTTAAGCTAAGGAGAAGGAGTCCAGGGAAAGGAAAAGTTGAAATGAGCAAGAGAAGTGACAGTAAAGCAATTACTACCAGAAATAGTAGTTAGTGGAATCAGGACTATATATAGAGGCATCATGTAGGAAATGACATAGAACAATTTCCCTCCAAGATCACAGGAAGAAAGGCAATATGAGTGATAACATTCAAAAACAATGAGACAAATACTATATTTAAATAAATTTGAAGCAAAGGATACATCACATCGAGAGATATTTTATCCTCTGATCACAGAAAGTAGGAAGTGAGTCCTCTTCAATCCAGATGAGCCACTTTTTTAAAACACTGATGCTGAGTTGGGTCACATTCCAGACATTCTAATATAGTTGGTCTGATGTGGAAACCAGGGATGATTAGTTTTAAAAATGCTCAAGCAGGGCTGAGAACCACTGGGCTACAGAGAAAGGTGGGGGTGGCCACATTAAAAGGAAGAAGTGAAGGTAGAGAAGACTTGAACACCTGCTGAGAAGATCCATAAAGGGGCAACACCTGTGGACTATCCAAAGTGGGGAGTAGGTCTGGGAGAGAAAGTAACAAGGAAAATATCTATTGAATGGATGCAGTCGTTTGCATTATTCCCTCATCCTATTTACTTTTTCCCCCTTTTCCTATTTACCTTCACCTATTTTTTTTCTTGATTATTTGACTAACCCCAGCCTCTCTGGTTGCTTTGTTATACTTCGCTTTTCCTCGTTAGTTTTCTTACATTTTCTCTCTCCATGCTTTTCCTAATTCTTCTGCCATCGGCTCTTTTCCACCTTCCTCTTGCCAAAGCAGCAAAAACCAAATTTGTCCAGGCAGGAAGCAGAAAGCAGAGTTTTGGCAAATGAGCCCAGTCTGAGCCAACTGCAGTATGGAATAGGCGGAGAGGAGCTAGCACCCCTGCTGCAACTGCTAAGAAAATTGAACTGGGAGAACAGGAGCAAGAAGCAAAGGGAGAGTGCTCCCGTTTCACTCACTTACCCTCAGAAATAAAATCTCAGGTTTGGGGGAGAAACTGCAGTTGTACCAGTCTCAGGGGCTGAAAAAAATACTGGCAATCAGTCCATGCTTTCTTAAGCCAGTGGGTCTGACAGGGACATTGTACAAGTTGGGGCTACTTTAGCTATAAGTGAGAGAAAGCTACTTGAGATAGCTTGAGCTAAAAGGAAATCATTAAGGCGGGAATGCTCTGAGGATCACAAGGACAGGGGAAAGACTAAAATCAGTTATCTAAAAAGTTCTCCAGGCAATTTTTTTCTAAGTTTCCAATTCCTGCTCTCTTGTGTTTTCTTCTGTGCCTTGAAGGCCAGTGTTCTCTGCAACTTTTCTGTCCAAGTAGAAAAACCACCATAACTGTCCCACTGATAATAGTTCCAGTCAGAAAAAGTGCAAAAGAGTAAAGTGGGCTACCCTGCTTTTTAGCACACTGGAGGAATAATCCAATTGGTTTAATTTCCATTACTTATCTACTTAAGGCCTCGTCCTCTAAAACTGAGATACGCATTTGACCTTTTCATGCCAACATGGCTACCACGCTTCCAAGCCTCTAAATTAAGGGAGAAGAACATGAATAATCAGAGCCATGAAAAGATGGTTGCTTCAGAGGCTGATTCTTATTTGGTAACCGATGTCAAATCTCCCAAAGTTTTCTAAGATAAGTAATTAAGAATGGATATACCTTCACATCTGTTTGGTAGTTCAACACACAAAAATTCTCTATTCTGAAAAAATATAAGTAGTTCATAAGTCAATTCAGTATTCACCCTAAAAAATGCTGACAATGGTCTTCAATGTAAAGAAAATCCCATTTGAAAAATTACAAATGTAGAAAATTTAGACAGGTCTCTAACTTCACTTAAGCTCTCTGAATGTGAAATGGACGATAGGCCAGTGTTTCCAGAAGGCCCTCATACCCTTCACCTCATGCAAAAGTGGAAAAGATTGCTATCTAAAGGACAGCTGAGGACAGGAGTGAGAATTTTAATGCCATTGCTTTGCTTTCCCCACTATTGTTAACTTTAAACTATGAGGCTTCATCTACATTTAAACATATTTATTTGTAAAAGTGTCAGTAGTAGTAGCAGTGATGGTAGCAACAAAAGTTCTTCTTGTTCCTGTGTTTCAAGATTTTTTTGTATAACTGCTTCAGAAGTCTGAGAGCCATGGCTTATGAAAATTGCATTTGTTATTTCATTCCATTTTTCAGTCTAGAACTAATAAAATGCATGGAAGGAACTTATTGACAAAGATAAAATCGCAATTTGCATGCAATAACTAGATCTGAGGGCAAATTTCAGGAATCAGAACATTATGGCAGTGATGTGAGGTGCAGACTGCAATATAACACAGATCAAATGCCTAAACCAAATTCTCTTGCTTATTTCTCCTTAGACTCCCTTTCTGACTTTATGGAAACTACCCTGATATGAGCTACTTCATTTCTCACTTGAACTAGTACAACATCTTTCTTTTTTCTTTTTCTTTTTGTTTAATTTTTATAAACACTTCCCCTTACCTCTATAACCTCTAATCTACCTTCTGTCTCTGCAAATTTGCTATTTCTCATCATCTCTTATAAGCTCCAATTTTTGTCCTTTGTGCCCCACTTATTTCATGGACCGTAATGTGTTCAATGTCCTTCCATGTTGCAACATGTCTCATAACTTCATTCTTTCTTATGGCAGAATAGTATTTCATCTTGTGTGCTGTGGATTGAATTGTGAATTCTAGTTTGGGCATGTTCTTTGTCTTGGTGTCCATTCTGGTTGGTGTGGATGCATCGTAAATAAGATCTCTTCCAGATTTTACTTCAGTTAAGGTGTGGTCTAACTGAATCAGTTTGGGCATTACTCAGGATTACTGGAGACAGAGAAAGAAGCCATGAGGACTACCCAGAAATTGGAAGTCAACAGAAACCGGAAGAGAAAGGGGAAGACACTGTCATGTGCATTGCCAAGGAATGGAAAAAACAAGGAACCCCCACCCCCCAATTGTCAGAAAGCCAGGAGATACTGATCCTTGGAGGAAGTAAGCCTTCTAGCCTCTGAAACCATGAGCCAATAAAATCCTCTTGTTAAGGCAACCTGTAAGTGGTATTTGTTTTAGCATCCAAGAAACTGAAAAGAGTGTATATGTACCACATTTTGTTAAGCTATTTATTTGTTGATGGACACTTGGATTATTTCCAACTTTTGGCTATTGTGAATAATGCAATACCTTCCCAATTGGTTTTGCATGCCTTCTGTAGTTCCTTCCAATTATGGCATTGTGGGCATATAAAATTGCCAGATTATTCTTCTCAAATTGTAATTCTGGACCTTCAGTATGAAGTATTTTCTACTTCTCCTAGAAATATGCAGAAGCAACAAAGAAGTATTAGAAATGACTTTACAAAAATAATCATACTCCATTTTCAGTGGAACAGATAGGATCACCTGGTGTCAAAATATATGTAGCATATTGTTTGCAGCGGGTCGTTAGGAACTAGGATTAGTTTGTAAACAGAAGGCCTAGAGGGAACTTGTTTAACTCAGACAAACAAAGGGGGTGGGGGCTACTCGAAGAGTCACACATACAAGTGATAGGTATAAGAAGCAGTTTGCCTCAAGTAGCAATAGAGATCAGGAGATGATGTTGTATTTAGAAAGTAAAGTAACCTGTACTATTATTCAGTAAATAGCAATATGAATGACTGTATTAATATTTTCTACTGCTGCATGTTAAGTATTATATTCATTAAGAGGACAAGATTAGGATTTTAGAGATTAGGATTAGTGGATAATAGACAGAGAAAGACATGATTTAGAATAACAATATTACCACAAACTTAGCTGCTGCTTAAAATACACATGTATTATTTTGTTATCCCCCATTTCCAGTGGGTCAGAAGTCTGTGTGCTGCTCAGTTGGTCCCCTGCTTCAGTGTCTCAGAGCTTCGATCAAGAGGTTGGCCAGGGCTGAAGTCTCATCTAAGGCTTGCAGGCAAAGGTCCCCTTTAGATTTATTAAAATATAAAATGTGATATTTTTAAACTAAGAACTTCTATTCATGATATCATTTAAAAATGGAAAAATAGGCTATAATCTAGAAAAGATGCTTGCAACACATATAATTGACAAATAAATGGAATTAAGACTAAAACAATTCTTACAAATTGGTGAGAAAAGGACAAAGTGATCATTCTGAGTCAGCAAGAAGTGCTCTTACGCCGTTTGTGAGTCTAGGCTGCAAGAATTTCCTGCGGTTCTTCTGTCCCCTGGGGCTTACTTCATAGGCACATAGTAGGCGCTGCTCAGAAGAGACAGTACTCTTCAGCAGTGGGGGAGAACTAGTGATGCGACCACAGCCACTGCATGGAATGCTGGGAATCCAATCTGGTCAAGTGTCCGGGAGAAAAGACAGGATGGAGTTCAGTATTTTGGTGGGCAAACTACCTTTTTCCTAAAAATACATATATATATGCATATGTGTGCCATAAATATAAGATATTTAATATACAAATAAATATATCAATAATACACAACATTTTCCTTTATAATATTCTTAGGTGTCAGAATCTTATATTGAAAACAGTAAAAATACACAGCATTTTCGTCACCCACAAGAATTCTTCATGAATTACCCTAAACCCTGGCAACCACCAATCTGTACTCCATTTCTATGAATTTGGCATTTTGAGAATCTTATATAAATGAAACCACAAAATACATAGCCTTTTGGTGTTGGGTCTTTTCACTCAGCATAATTTGATATCTCAAGTTTGATATGTAAAGCTTCATTATCACTCTAGATTTTATCATTCTAGATTTTGATTATTTTTTCTTTGACTCTTCAATTGACCCCTCAATTACTTTAAAATGTGTTTTAAAATATCTACGTACATAGGGAATTGCCTTTATATTTGTGTTTTATTTTTAACATTGTTGTCATCATTTTTATTTTAACATTGTGGGCATTCATAATGCTGTTTTGGCTGGCTGTGAAGTTCTTATGTTGATTAGATCAAGTTTGTTCATTGGCTTTTTTCAAATTTTCTAAATTACGTTGATCTCTTTGCTTGCTTGAGCTATTAATTGAGACGCTTGTGTTGAAATTTCCCGCTTTAATGATGGATTTCCATTTTTACCTGTTTTATCAATTTGTGATTCATGTATTTTGAGGCTATGCTATTATGTGTGTGTATATTTGGTATTATTATTTCATTCTTGTGAATTGAATGATTTATCATAATGAAGTGACTTTTCAATCCCTACCTTAATAGTCTATTTTCCCTGCTATTAATATATTACCCCAGTTTCTCTCTTCCTTCCTGCTTCCCTTCTCTCCTCCTGTCCTTTCTTTCTCCCTCCCTCTCTTTCTCTTTTGTTTTAAGTTTAAGTTATTGGTATCTTTGGACTTTTTTTTTTTAACCATTTGAGTTCAATAAAACCTTAAAGAAGTTAAGGCGGACGTGCCCACGGGAGGGACAGGCACTGAGTGGAGCAGGCCAGCTTGTTTTATATGAAAGTTTTGTTACTAGCAGATTTCCATAGTAACCTTTGAATATCAGATGTTTTCTTTGTTCTAGAAGGAGATAGGTAGAGAATTCTGGTTTGTTGTCTCATACCTAAAATTTGTCTTTGGGCAAATGGTTAAGAATCTTTATGACACTTTGTTTCCTATTATTAACTAAGAATTTGCTTTGGGCCCAGAATTTTACAAGTTTTTATAGTTTGGGGAGGTTTGGAGGTTTTAGGGAAATTTTTTCCCAGGAAGTTTGCAGTTCTACAGGAATTCCTTTGTTGCTAGATAAGAAACAAGGGACTTGGAGTTGTCCATTAACTCTTTCAGTGCTGAATAGGAAGCCAGGGATTTACAGTTGTCCTATTTTATCCTGCTTCAGTAGGACCTTCTGATCTCTAGTCTCTTGGCCCAATACCTCCCCCTTTTACTGTTTGGTATTTTGGTGGGGTGGGAGCCCAGGAAGTAAAGGCAAGGGGATAGCAGAAATTTTATTCTCAGTGTAGCTATCAGTTCTCTGGGTCTGATAGATACTTGAGGCTTATGCTGTCCAATGTTTTCCCCAGGCTCTCCAGCACTTCCTTATTGGTCATTTCTCTTGCTGTTCCCTTGAGGCAGCACAGGTAGATGCAAATGGTAACTCCTCACTCAGCACTGGGTATCTGTGTGCTCTTATTAACCTTTTCTCTTGAGTTTCCTTTGTGTGTCCAGTTTACTTTATTGGACAAGGCCCAAGATGCCCTCAAGTCTGGTAAATGGAAAATTCACTGACCTACAAACTCCGAGTGGGCAGACAGAGGATCCCAGTGTGGCAGCCCTCTCCTCTGCCACCAGGTGGTTAGCCCTTTTCTCAGAGTTCTCAAGAGTTGGATCAATTACTTGGTCTGCTTTGTTCTCTTGGATATTGTTGTGGATTGAATTGTGTCCCACTCCAAAAGTCATAATCAAATCCTAACCCCTGGTCTCCTGAATGTGATCTTATTTGAAAATAGGTCATTTCATGTAGAATTAGTTAAGATGAGGCCAAACTGGAGTAGGGTAGATCCTAATCAAGTCTGACTGGTATCCTTATAGAAGAGAAAAATTAGGAAGGAGGCAGAGAGAGAAGATGGCCATGTGATGATGAAGACAGAGATGAAGTGATACCACAAAGTTAAGGAAAACAAAAGATTGCCAGCCACCATCAGAAGGCAGTATAGAGGCATGGAACAAATTTTTTTCTACAAATTTCAGAGGGTGTATGGCCCTGTCAACACTGTGCTTTCAGACTTCCAGCTTCCAGAACAGGGAGACAATAAATCTCTATTGTTCTAAACCATCCAGTTATAATACTTTGTTACAACATCCCTAGGAAACTAGGGTGTCTCAAGTATCTCCCTCTCATGTCCCAATTACTGGAAGCACCGTTAAAGCTTATTAAATGGTAGGTACCCTTGGCCATTTCACCTCGTCTCCACCCTCGACCCTTGAGCTTGCTGGTGGGTGCAGGTGACATCACTCCCTGCCACTGCCACAGGTTTCAACACAGAAATCTTTGTACCAATCTTGTCACTAAAATCACTTCTCTTGAATTCTTAAAGTGAGTCAGGGGTTCAAAACGGACGGAAGAGGTTTTCTTTTATTTCTATTTTACATTCTGCACAGGGGTTCTGTCTCAGACTCATTTTGTTGTGCCAGCATCTCATGTACTGGAAACCCCATCAGAACTGAGGTGGGAAGAGCCCCCTGCAAGCACCCTACAGAGGACCTCACAAGCTCATAAGGTCATAAACCTTGAAGTCATGATCAAAATCAGAAGCTTCGCTGATCCTTCTTCAGCATCCTTTTATGATTTGCAGATTTTATAGCCAACTAATTTCAAAGCAAAATAGGCTGTTTATATAAACAACTATGAAAATGTCTGCAACATAGACTTAGTAATCCAGCCGTAAACTGGTAATTTATATGTTCTCAAAATGTCCTTTTAAGTCTAACCTTAAACTTGGACATAGGCTTCTCTGACTATAAGGGAGGACATCAAAATAATTGTATTCTCACTAGAAAGAGACCAAGCAAGTGTGCTGACTGACATCAACAAAGTTGATAGTTGCAAATGTAGATTGTCTTTGATGACACCCTCCAAAGATGAGACACAGATAAGGATTATTGGTGTCTCTTCTACACCTTCCTGTCATATAGACAGAAGAGTATATAAAAAACATATATGCATTAGAAAAACAAGAAACATAAAATAAACATTCATGAACTTACCACCAAGATTATGAAATGCAAAAATACCAGTGCATTTCTAATGCCATCTGTTCTTTTCCTCCCCATTGCACTGAGTGTGTCCTCCTGTCCCCTGGAAATAACTACTCTCCTGTCTTTTGAGTTAATCATCCCATTGCTTTTCTTTACAGTATTATCACCTATGTTGAATTCTTAAGCAATATAGTGTACTGATTTTCTCAGTGGTGCAGCAAACAGAAATTTCACAGTATAAAGAAGGAGCGTTATTGCCCCTGCTGGGTGAGGTACCCAGAGGATGATACATAGAATAGTCTCTAGGTCATAGACTCACTTCAGCTTTCCTCATAAGTTAGAAGAGCCTTAAGGAAGTAATGGATAAAGTAATGAGTGAATCTTGGGAAACTATGACTTTCTAGGGTAGGGGAGTGGCAACAATTAGACCACATTTTCCAGGCTCCTATGTAGGTAGGTATGTTCAAGAGACAGAGTTCTAGCAAATGAAATGTGAGTGATGGTAAAGGGTGTCATTTCCAGACCTGGCTCATAAAAACTTTCTTTCACGTGCCTATTCTCTTTTCCTTTCTGATGGGCTGACTGGAGACAACCACAGAGTGACACTGGAAACCAAATGTTGAAGCCTGCAAACCCTCTGTTATCCTGGGTGGCTGAGTGACCCATGGAAGAGGGCTGCTTTGTCAATGTGTTCGCCTGCCTAGCACTGTTATGCATGCAAGAAGTAAACTTTTTTATGGTTTACATATGTTACATGATGTTTGGTACTAGTCAAGACTTCTTAGGATACAGCCCCTGCCAAAATCATTATGCAACCTTGAGAAAGACCCTGAGCTGTAACCATCTACCTAAGTGTTTCTGAATTTTGGGTCCTCAGAAACTGCTAGATTATATTTATTTGTTATTTTAAGCTATTACATTTTGGGGTAATTTGTTATGCACTGATAAAAAACTAATACAGTTAGAATCAGCTAACTGCTTTAAACAAATAGGCCCCTATAAATTTAAAATGACTCACACAAAAAGAGTTCATTGGCCATGGTTGACATCTGTTTTGGTACCAAATATTATGTTTTAAAATTAATATGATGCTCTATGGGAATGATTCTAGTTCTAACGTATAAGCCAGGAACCACCCCCACCCCTACCCCAATATTTCTAATTCTATTCAGAGATCACTTCACACACATATAATTCTTAATCATCAACCTCCCATTATTTCCATAGATCTATTATATGCTGTTCAGATTATGTATAAGGTTTTTATAGATGAGATTGATCTTATTTATAGAAATATGATTCATGGTCTATCTTTTGATGCATATTTCCTACAGCAGTAGAGTTCTAGTCTTGCTGAAAGATTGTCATTGAAAAGGGTTCAGAATAAAGAAAAATGACAAAGGGAATTAATAAGAATTTAACCATGTATTTTTAAAAACCTTAGCCTTTGTTCTGGTGTTCTATATTCACTCACAGTTTGAAACTTCAGCTGAACAGCACAAACCAGCTCTGACCAGCCTGGAAGTACTGGGCTACAATTATAGCACAATTATAAAAATGTTATTTCATGAACTGTAACTAATGTAACCACACTAATACAAAGTGTTAGTAATAGGTGGTATATGGGAACTTTATTTTTTTATTTGTTATTTATTTTATTTTATGCATGATTTTCTGTAAACCTACAACTTCCCTAAGAATAATAATAGTAACAACAAAGATAAAACTAAATTGACAGCTTTTGAAAACCAATAGGACTTGTCAAGTAGTGTTTAAAAATATAAATTGGGGATCTCCAGGACAAGATAAATTCCTAAGAATTAAGTTTATTTCCTCAGATATAGGGTTCAAAGATACCATAACTGAGTGGAAAAATAAAAATTCATTTCAAAAATAAACCTCGGGATAAATGATCAAAAATTCAAAATATTAAGCTAATGGAGTTCCCACAGTTCATGTCAGTCTTTCTAATGAGATTGTAAGCATCTTAACTAAGATTAAAACTGATTTAATTAGTAAAAGGTGACGAGATTTAAATATATCCCTGGGAAATTTACCTTCATTTCTAGAGAAAAAAGGAAAATAGATATTTCTGTAGATTCACCTTGATATTTAGATAAAAGGATCTTATCTACTGTCAGAAAAACAATAGAGTCAGACTTATTTAAAGTCATCATTGGCCATGATTTTATCAATCTGTTGTCAAAGATGCTCATTCCCCAAACAGTACATTATTGTCAATGGAAGTGCCAGGAGATAGATAGATGTGTAACATTTTTTTTCCTTTTCCTTTTAAGAGTAAAATAATAATATACTGAGAGAACACAAATGTGTAGACATTTCCTAAACCTCTAAAAACTTCAAGAGCAAGTTAGAGAGTGCACGGGTAGTTTAGTGGTTAGAATGCCCGCCTTTCATGTGGGAGACCCAGGTTCGATTCCTGGGCCATGCACTCAAAAAAAAGAGCAAGTTAGAATAAGTGTATGTGAATCAATTAGATATTTTTCCCCATAGCACTTACCACCATCTGACATAATATATACATATATATGTTACTTATCTTTTTGTCTATTGCTTGTTCTCTCTTCTGAAAGTCAAGCAATCTCCAATGAGGGCAGGAGCTTTGTTTGTTCTATTGATTGCTGTATGTGCAGAATCTAGAACAGTGATGGATGCAGTGTTTAGCTACTTAAACATATGTTCAATGAATACATAAACTGATCTTTCAGCTGCCCTCCATTTACCAGAAGATGCTTTTGAAACATTTTAAGTTCCCTTCTCTACAGACAGGAAAAGGCAGCATGAGCTGGTTGGCTTCAGGGATGACTAATTCCCCTTTGGGCCTCAACCTTGCTTGTTTCTGCTGCGCTGTCAAGGACTAGCTTTCGCAAGATTTTCCCACCCTTCAACCTAATTGAAAATTCTGTTAACAGCTAGTCAGTGTAATGACATATCCGAGGAGTCACATGTCTTGGCTGGTAGACTCTTTTATGGTCATTTCTTGATTGTCTCCATCATTAATTCACTTCCTGTCTCCAGGAGGCTACAGGTTGATCCATGTGCTTTGAGGAATTGCAGATTTGGAGAGGAAGATCCTGCAAACTTTCAGAAGAAAATTTGGGAAGAATAGAAAGACTCTGGTGCTAATAATAATATTCCTTTTTCTAGGCTAGCCCCCTATATAAATCAGGATGAATCAATGTTCACTATATTATGAAAGTCATTTCCCAAAGACAAGGATTGAAGTGACTTTAATGGTAATAAATAATATCAGAACAACCATTTTCATGCATAACTGAGACCACACAGTCACTTTGGATTGATTAGAAGAAAAGTGTTCCCAATCTGTGAATAAACACTAAAACATGGAATAAGTAAGTACAGGAGAATCCTTAAATTCTGAAGCTGAGGTGGGAATGGATAGCACTCCAGAAGTTGCTGTACAGTTTGAGCATTTAGATATTGATCATTAAAAGCAGCTTAACATAAATGTTTGAATGACTCTTCTTATTAGTAAGATATAAAACTGGTTACAAGAGAAAGAACTGCTACCGCAGTGTAACGGTGGCAAATGAAAACTACTTTTCGTCTCTTTGATTTGTAAATACATTCTCTATAAGCCTGTAAATATAAATATTACTCTTACAGTGTGTCTTCATATAACAAATTGACCCAAAATGAATCATTCCAAAATAAAATATTTATGACAAGTGAGAAACAGTACGGATGCTTTTGTCTAAAATAGAATAACTAACTCCAGATGGCCCAGATAAAATCCAGAGCTAGAGAATTTTCAGGGATGGTTAACTCAATGGTCTGAGATACCACAAAGGACCCAGATTATTTCTATCTCATCAAACTACCACCCCATTTGGGATGATATCACCTTGAGCTCCTATAGGCTACTGTGCCCTCCAATAGCCACATAACCCAAGGTTATGAAAGAAAACTATTTGAGGGGAACAAAAAGCTGGCTACACAAACAAATCTTGGCATCCCCACAGAACAGTAAAGAACAGGTGGATAGATCATTCTCCTCCCACCTTGAAGCATGTGAGATTTTCCTGGGTGCCTCTATCAGGTTTTCCCTCATGCCACCTTGACTAGAACTGTGCCACAGGCTTGTTCCTAATGTAGATGCTAGATATGGAAATGATGGGACTTAGTTTGCTAAAATAAATTAAGATTTTCCCCTGGAGGTGGGGAGAGGTTCACACCGCTGTGAAGCACATGGATACTTGACACCTGAACAAAAGCAAGGTTCTGAGAACCAGGAAGAAGGGAAGAGGAATGGCTAGCGTGTGGCATCCCACAGTCTGCCACAAGGTTCTACACAGGATGTGCCCTTTATAGTGATAACACATTTTATTGAAACAGGCACCATGCTAAGCGTTTTGCAGCTATTTTCTGGTTTAATGCCCAAGAACTGTTTTATTGACTTCTTCTCAAGCTCAGGGACCACTATTAATATTCCCCTTTTCATTATTTTGACTATGTTCACTTTTTAATAGTTGTATTCTGTTAATCATAAAAGTACTTCTTCAGTAGTGGTTCACCAAGCCAGGCAGTGAGGGCAGACCAGCAGCTGCAGCCAATAAGGGGGGATGCATTGTCTGTAAACTCAAAAACAGTAATAAAACCGAGTCAAGCTCTATCTTTTTATTATCACCATCCATCTGTCAACCATTGTTAAAATGTTGATGGTAAAGAATTCCTCCAAAACATATTTTGGTGATCTAATTCCTAAACAATTTGTGCTTTGATTACAGTTAAGTTTCAATAGTACATTTGCAAGCTTCAAATGTGTATTATTTATCTTTTAATAGACATGCTATTCTACATGGGAGTAAATTTAGAGAACTCACTGTTGCACTATCAGTCCCAGATACCCACAGAGTCAGGGACACAGCACTATTTGAGACTGGTTCAGAATTATTCAAGTTTGCTTTGGATACAGATTATATTTCCAACCCCTGCGGTACTACATATTCCCGTGTTAAAGCAGATTTGAAACAAACAAGGATAGCGTAGTAAGTATAAGGATGAACAAATAGAACCTGAGTTACTCAATTCTGTCACTATGGGAATGATTGGAGTAACCGTGTTAAAAACTTTTTTTTTTTGGTAAGCTGTGTGGCGGGGGTCACATTTCATTCTTTTTCCAAGTAAGCATCCCATTATTGTAGCGCCATTTGTTGATTTTTGTTTGTTTGGTTTGTTTGTTTTGGGGGAAGTGCACAGGCCCAGAATCGAACCTGGGTCTCCCGCATGGCAGGCGAGAATTCTGCCACTGAACTACCCTCGCACTCCATGTGTTTAAAATTTAAAACAGTGGTAAGTGAACTAACTGAAAACTGCCATTTTTTTTGTTTGTTTTGTAAATGCAAAGTTTAGTTCATACATGAAATATTTTACTTAATTTAAATATTTAAACTTGAATTTTTTAAATTATTGATATATAATCATATGTATGTTATATAACTATTCCATCATATTAATAGCTAAATGACATTCTATAATAAGGGTCGACCATATTGTATTTAACAACCTATTTTTAACACTTAGTATATGTCTCTATGCTTTACTTTTGTCGAAAATTCCTAAATGGCATGACATTACTTGGCTCAATTCTCATAGAAACAGATCTAAGAAATAGTAAGGCTGGAAGGAAATTGTCAGAATACTATAAATGACTGTTTTTGTGGAATTAGGTTTTATAATATGAAGTCTATTATTAACTGAAAATTGCTGTGTATGTACATATCATTAACAATTTCTAGTACCTTCATTTCTACTAGAGGACAAGAAAGGCTGTCATTCATAGATAATTAAGTGCATTTTTTGGCTGCATGTTACATTCCATAATAATTATCCTACAAATCAGCAGAAAGAATAGTATCCAGTTCGATTTGTAATACCTCTGCTCTACAAAGTTATCACAGTATCCTGTAAGTATTTTGAAAAACCGAAATAATAATGGGCATTTCCACTAAAAGCTGTTTCTTGTTGGTGGTAGTTTTTGCTCATAAAATTTGTACAAATTTGATTCTGGAAGAAATGCATTTGGCACCTATTGACAAGAACAAATTAATAGAAAATGACTCATCTTCTGTGGTGCAATAAAAATGTCATTCCTTTAAATTTTATTTTTTCTTACACTATAATGAACACATTCAATTCACATACACTTGAGTTCAGTTATCAGCTCATTTCTTCCATACTACCTCCCACACCTCCACTTCTAATTCAGTTCAAACCTTCTTGGTGATTCACGTATAAAATTAGCAAACATCAGCAACCAAATATAATTTCTTAATAAGCTTTTAATTATTTTCAGAAATAATTAGCTGGAAATGAATTAGCATAGTTCTACAGAAATGCATATAATTTAAAAACCATATTATTCCTATTTTACCAGGCAAGAATATCCAAACACTAAAACATACAAATATTCCACAGCCATGTGTAGGCTCGAGTTGTAGTTTACTTAAGCAAAGCAGTGAGAGCTTAATATTTAAGTTATTTAACATTTTGACTTTGTTCAGAATATCATGCTATATGTAGAATTCAAAAAGGAAAACAATGAGTGTTAATGTGTCTAAAGTACTATTCAGTAGCTGTTTTATATGCATTATTTGCATGCTTCATAATAATCCTTAGAAGTAGGAACTTGAAGTATTTTATAGATGAGGATACTGAGCCTCAGAAAGGTTAAATAATTTATCCAAGTTACACAGCTAGTAAGTTGCAAAACTGGAATTTGAGAACTGGGAATCTAAAGCCCATATGGTTTTTGCATCTAAAATTAGGGAAGGAAGACACACATGTGAAACAGTAAGTAACAGTGAAAAGTATGATTTTGTACCAGAACAAGTGGTCCAGAAAATATATATACAAGGTCAGAGAAGGAGGAAAGTAGTACGACCTAGACAAAAGCTGCAGAGGTTTGGTTTCTTATGGCTTTTGCATATAATCTGTCATTTTTTTCAACTTCTATAAAGTTGACCATCTTTTCTTCTCACACTCTTGCCAACCCATTCATCAGTGACTTCAGCCATCTGTGAAGAATGAAGTAGAATCTTTTCCTTTCTCTGAGAGGGTGATTTATCTAATTGGTGTAGCAAAAGCAAAAGATAGAACTATTGTTCCCTGTTAGGCAGAATTAAAGTGTAGAAACTGGGCTTTTGTGTCACTTGTCTCTCTATCACTCTGTACCCCTGTTCCTCTCTTTGGTTTCCTTTAGGGCCTCACATATTCCCCTTTCTGCCACGTAAAGACCCACCAAAGCTGGCCATAAAAGAAAGCAAGCTGCTGCCCAGTAACTCTGCCCATCTCTGGATGAATAGTTCAATGGAGATGGGGAATTGGGAGAAGGAACAACTGGAGGCACATTTTATACTTGGGTACAAGGGAACGTGCTAGTTCAACTTTAATGAAATTTCAGTAGATACTTTGATCACTATCTGACTTTTGGGCCCTTTTCTCAATTTATTTAGAACTCGGAGGGAAGAAATATGTGAGTAATTGACAACTAGGAATTCCATCATCCAAGAGTTTCGGGAAAGATCTGACATCTGGAGAAAGTCTTGGTCTTCTAAAGAATTCTCCCTCTCTTGTAATACATTATTGTAACTTGGTAGTCACTCTCAAACAAGTAGGTTCATACGTTTGTCTATAGTTGTGTTGGTGGATAAGCGTGACCAGGGAGGAGACATAGATGTTGGACCAACTACCCTCGTTAGTAGAAAGGCTCATTTATGACTGGAAAAGCAGCAGCAGCAACTCTGAGCACCTAAGACTGTTATCTGTGAATATACTAATTTCATATGGGTATTTTCTATTTCTTTCAGCTTATGACACTTAAATCTCATACATGTCTTTGCATATTTTATTTCTGTGTTTATTTTAATGATCTTATTTATTTTTCATATTACTTCTGTCTACTCATGATTTTCCATGTTTTGGGAAATGACAATCCGTTCTAATCTTACCTAGTTTATGATTATTTTAATTGCCCTAGTCCGCCTCATTGTATTTAGTCATGAATTTTGACATTGAGCTGCATAAAAATTTAATATGTTCTTTGTAACATATTATTAATCTGCTGCATTTCTCTAAGATATTTGTGTAAATGAAATACCTATAATCAATCACTTTTACAGAATTGGTATTATACAAGAGCAATTGCATTAAAGATATTTTACTCTGAAATATATGCATAGTCTAATATCTGTGGAGGAATTAAAGAGGTGGGTTCGGCAAAGAGCATTCACCAAAACCTTGGTTTAATAAGGATGGAAAAGAAATAATTAAATACAAGTGGAAAACAGTTGCCTTTGGGAAACACAAGTATTTAGCCAGGCAGCCCCTGGAACAGCCAGTAAGTACCTCCTCTTGCCTGGGTAAGATGGCAGTGTACAAAGAAGCTAATGAATGAATGGCCCATTTGAATCTCTTTGCCTGGCAGATTTTCCTCCATTTGTATTAGCTTTTGAAAAGAAAACACTTTTTTGACCTTTTATATAACTAGACTTCAAAATAATTTTGTAATTTTTATCTTTTCACTTTTTTTTATAAACCTTGAGCAGATGTGAAGCTAAAAAATTGTCATAATCCTTGCACTATTATCTTATTGTAAATAAGAGGACGGGCCATGGTGGCTCAGCCGGCAAAGTTCTCGCCTGCCATGCCGGAGACCCAGGTTCCATTCCCGGTGCCTGCCCATGCAAAAAAAATAAAAAATAATAATAATAATAATAATGAGATAGTTTGCTCCTTGGCCCATGACACCTGTCTAATATCTTTGGTATCCTCGCGTCTATAACAGTACTCAGCAAATAATAATAAAAATGAGATAGTTTGCTCCTTGGCCCATGACACCTGTCTAATAGGGTATCCTCACGTCTATAACAGTACTCAGCAAATAATAATAATAATGAGATAGTTTGCTCCTTGGCCCATGACACCTGTCTAATATCTTTGGTATCCTCGCGTCTATAACAGTACTCAGCACGTAGAGAAAAGGAGAAGATGCTACATCATCTTCACAAAGGGCAGAAGTCACTGATGAATGCTTTGGCAAGAGAGTAAGAAGAAAAGAGAGTCAAATTCATAAAGGCTGAAAAAAGATGACAAGATCCATTAGACTATATGCAATAGCAATAAGAAACAAAAACCTCTTCATCTGCTTTTGTCTAGGCCATACTTATCTCCACCTTCTCTGACATTGTATATATACTGTGTGGACCACTTGTCCCCATACAAAATAGTCCAAATATTCTACTTAGATTAGCGAATGAATTAATCATATAAAGAAGAAGAGAAAGATATGGTTGCAAATACAAGTGGGGATAAATGTGTCAAATATTACATTGTGTCTGGCTTTTGACCAATAAAAAGAATCCAAGTTTTTAAAATTCAATCATTTGTGTTTTTTCCTTTAAAGCTTTTAGTGTCTCTGGTCAAATACTAGCTGGAAAATATAACCAAATGTTGTATGTTTGGACTGAACCTGGAAATTTGAAATAGATGGGACATGTGTAGAATAAATATGCCTTGCCTGACCCTTGAAGAAAGGGAGCTGCTATTATCAAAACATATTGAATAACTTCAGCTATTGTAAGTTAGTTATAGTAACAATGACCGAGGATATTTTTATGTTATGAAAATTGCTTGGCAGAAAAAAAATTATTATTGCTATTACTGTTAACTATTAATGGTTTAAATCCCACTGTACTTAAGTGATAAATTTAGTAGATTTAACTGTATACTATATACACTATAAGTAATATTTAAACAGAAATACCCATAGACCATAAAATATACACCTGCACTCCTGTTTCTCTTTTTACATCATTTGGAGGCCCAGACATATACCACATATCCTTGGGCCTGTTGAAGACAATATTTTCCAGGGGTCCATATAATCTATTAATCACAAAAAGGACATACTGTCTCTAACGTCTTAACAAGCAATAACTCAAGGTCCAGTCCATCAACACAGGAAGTCTGCTCCTGTTTTAAAATTGGAGGTAAGTTAGGTGTAAAGAGTTTCTTAGAATAATAGTTAATGTTAGAATGGAAATTACATACATAAATCTTCCAATCCAGGGAGAAAAAGAATCACAGTGGGGTTTAGCTGAATCTAAGCAGCTTCACTTACTCCCCCAGCACCTGGTATCTCAGTCCTTTTTCAGATACCAGTGATCAGACTAGCCAATCTTTCTGAAAAGGTAGGGTGACCCTGTGTCCTGGTTATCCCAAGGTTTTCTCTAAATATGCTTTGTTGTCCTAGCATAATTATTAACAAAGTCTGCTTTTATTCCCCAAAGTCTCAGTCTGGATGATAAATTATATGGTTATACTGTTTTAGGTAAGGCAGCAAATAGGACATTTTATTAATGATATGGGTTTGTTGTTAATGAGATTCAACTTATTCAGTAAGTTTCCATGAAGACCTTTAAAGGGGTAGAAAAAAAAAACGCTTCATTAAATGAAATCCTTTTTGATATTTTGCAGCTCTTTCCAGAAGTTGCAATTAACTAAAAAAAAAAAAAAAGCCAATTGAGATGGAAAAAAAGAGAGAAGCATTCTTGAGAAAATTCTCTAAAGAGGCTTTGTTTTTCTCAAAATAGGGTTTTATCTGAAGCATCAAGTTATGGTCCATTCATCCCAGAGAATGAAGCTCAGCATCAAGTATTTGCCTGGAATTCTGCTGGGGATAGCATAAGTGTGCCATTCTCTTCATATGTGACTATAGGTGAAGTGTTAACTCGCCTGAGTCACCATCCATCAGAGACAAGTTTGTTTCTCTTGTGTTATAATGTCCATGACCGTGCCTAAGCAGCCAGACAACAAAACCAGAAAATGCCATCACTGGTGCCGGCCAAGGCAAAATCTGTGGAACCATATGCATTTCTGATTCAACCAACATTTATAGAAAACCTCTTATGTGCGTACTAGACACTTTGAAACATATTTTCATTTGATCTTATTTAAAACACTGTAGGATATGTGTTATTTTACAGATGGGGAAAGAGAAGCCAGAGATAATTCAGCTGGTAATTGATGGAGGGTTGATTCAAATCCAGGCTCACTGATTCTACATGCATGCAATTTACATCTCTAACTCCAACCTTTGATGTCTGTCTGAGAAGAGAGTTTCCAGAGCAGTAGAGGCCATTTTCTCCTAGCCCAAACTCAGACTTCCTGCACAGATGTAAAATTGAATATTCTTATTTTACTTGAAAAATCTTCAACATTTGCTTTAAAAAAAAGAGTGAACAGAATCATACCTTTTTTTTGGACATCTGTCTCTATCTGCTCTTAATAATTTCATTGAGGAAATTGTATATTTCCCTGGGAAGAGTCTTTATTATTGTACTGTCCCCAAACCAGACTTAACTTCCCCATGTCATTTACTTTTTGAAACTGTAAACTGACTGGGTTCTTTAGTCTTTTCAACTTTAAAACAGAAAAGTTAGGTCCGAAAATAAAGGGTCTCAGGAATTTAAAGAATGGGAAAACTTAACGATTCTTTTCATTTAGATTTTAAGGATCAATGAAGCACTTGGTTATAAAAATACTTGAAGTATAGTTAAGAGATGTCAAAAAAGTCCTGGGCTACTGGCTGCCGCGGCCGCCCCAGATACCAAAACTTCTTCACATCGGAGATGAAAGATTGTGCACACTGTAGAAAAAGAGAATCCGGAGCTGTGGAAAGACTCCCCAGTTTTACTACCGTCTGAAAGCCTGACTCTTCGGGTGTGCCGTGGCTGGGTGGCTGGTCGGCAGGATCCAACAGTCCCTCTTAGGTCCTATCCACTGGGAGCCTTGGTTCCCCGCAGCTATTTGAACCGCAAGACAGCATGTTATTCCCATCCCACGAGAATTTAGCCCTGGAAAAACAAACTCTGGAGAAGGGGGGGTTAACAAAACATATCCTCAGTGTTGATTACGGAAACTGGCATAAAAGGGAACTCAGCAGGAAAATGATTTCATATGCATACAAACTCTACATTGCAAAGAGCTGGTGGCTGCTGATTCTGAGCACCGGCTTCCCCCGCCCCCCAACACACATCTCACTGCCTGGCCTGGAGCCCAGCGAGGAGGAGGATGTAAAGCAAGGAAAGCAAAGCAGGGTTATATATAAATACGTAGCAAGACTGCACGGGGAAGTTCTCCCGGTTTCCAACCCTTCCTGGAGGCTGAGAGGTGAGAGTGCGTGCATGTCCTGTATCACAACTGTGGTGGTGGAAACAAGTCTCCGTGCATTTGTCAAAATGTATAAACTCCACCCCACAAGCAGTGAATTTTGCAGAATCAACTAGAATGTGGGAAGAACTCCAAGTGGAATGCAAAACATAAACAATGACTCTACCCATATCAAAAAAGAAAAACAACACTGAAGGAGGTGGGGGAGAAAAAACCTAACCGAAGTTACTTTGGAAAACAGGATTTTGACTGGATAGTTTAAGGCTAAAAATATAAAGAACTGTACACAAAGAATACACATTAGTAAATTTGTTTCTTGTATAGGTATGGATTCACATTTTAGAGACTATTTTATGTATATACTATTAATATATACATATATACATAAATATATTGTCACTGATGAGAGCCAGGCTTCTCACTATCTAGAGTAGAAAGAGTTACAAATAAGGAAAGGGGAAGGCTAGAATGAACACTGTAGTGTTGAACTAGAATCCCAGTCATCAGTATGAGCCCACCATTTAAGGGAGATGGATAGATAGATAGATAAATTTATATGTATGCATACACATGCTTTAGTATACATGCATGCACTCTCAAGCTCTGTCTACTGCACGGACTAGAGGTGAAAATACCCTAGTAGCAATGAGCACATGACCATCCAAATCCTGTTTGCTAATACCATTCTCCAATGTAAGGAACCAGGACTACTTGTATAAATGGTTAATTCCAGGGCTGGGCAGAAGCTACACAAGATGAGATTCTGGACTCTTGCAGTGGTGGAGAGTATGGTGATGCTGTAAAAAAGGTTGGAGGCACATGGAAAAGGCAGAGGAGCCGAACTGAAAGATTCTGATGGTCAGAGTAAATAGAACTGGATTATAAAACAGAAATAAAATAAATATCAATGAGGCCATACAGATACAAATAAATATTTGAGCAAATATATGGGTGGAAGAGAATCCTTACAAAAGAATTCCAATTAATAAATCAAGAAGTAATGTGGGAAATAAAAAAATCACAGAACACCACAGTAAACATCAATGCAGATAAAATCCACTAATTAATACTAGAATTTAGGGGAGAAAAAAGAATATTTGTTTTTGAAAGTATCTCCTCTCAAATATTTATTAATTACAAAGGAGAAAATAGTAACTTTTTACAGTTGAGAAATCTGGCAGAAACCACTTGTAGCAAGTGATCAAGGTTAATTTCACCAATAATGACATATTGACATCACATATTCCTGATATGATACCTGAGAAGGGCCTGTCCCTTCTGTGGTGTTCTTGCCAAAACCGTATAACCTCAATCTAATAGTGAAAAAACAAAACCAGACTGATGGCCATTCTACAAAACGGCTGACTCACACTCTAATACTGTCCAAAACTGTCAAGGTCATCAAATGTTACAGATCAGAGGAGACAAAGAACACGTGGTGATTACATGCAATGCGAGGTCTTGAATAGGATTCTGGAACAATAAAAAAGGACTTTGTAGAAAACTGGTGAAATCTGAATAAGTCTGTAGTTAAATGGTATTGTACCAATATTAATTTCTTAATTTTGGTTATTGAACTATGGTTATGCATGGTATTATAAGCATAAGGTGGTAACATTAGGGAAGCAGGGTGAAAGGTATAAAACATCCCTCTGTACTATTTTTGCTACTTTTCTCTAAGCCTAAAATTCTTTCAAAACAAAAAGTTTTTAAAACCTGGAACAAATTGTACTAGAATATTAATAGCAGTTATCTTTGGAAAGTGGAAATAGGGATGATTTATGTTTTCTTCTTCACATTTTTGTATGTTTTCTAAAACTGCTACAATGAAAAAAAGACAAGTTACTATTTTTATTTTGGCCAGAAAATGTCTTCTGTGTGGCTTGGGTTGTTAAAAAAAAAAAAATTCAAATTGTTAATTTACTAAAAAACATAATGCAAAATTATTCATATTCCATGTTAGAAAGCAGGCCAAAACTTTTACAACAAAGAAGAATCTGCTTCACACAGGAGAAATTCCATACCAGTTATTGCTTTTCTGGTGTGAATACTTAAATTGTCATTGATTCATCCTTTATGTTCTAATTGCAAACAGACTGCTTACCATTTTTGAAGCTGATATGGTCCCAGATATAATGAGCATATGTGGATAAAGCTGCTTTCTCTTGATTAGTTGGAAAATGTCATACCATCTTTTAATATTCTGCTCAACCATCCATGCCATATATTTGTTTTCAATTTTCAAAGTATTGTGATTCTACAAACTATACTTATTACGAATTTATATCTTTCTTGGATGATTTGGAAGACACTATAGGATTTCATAGTGCCTCAGAGTTATTATTTTGACATATTATTATATAATTCTGTAGCTGTGGTGAATTGGACAGAAAGGAAGCATGTTTCCTTTTAAGTTTCTGGACAAATGCCAAGGAATAGCTCAAATTAGCAGAAACAGGCTTCCATTGGCGTCATTACTTGGAACATGAAGGTCTCACTATGAAAAACATCTTATCTTAGTATATAAATAATTTGAAAAAGTTTGTTTAAAGTTGAAGTAAATATAATGTCTAGAGAGCTGTAGAAAGTACAGAAAAACTTAGCAGATAATCAGAGGATTAATGGAACAATTGCATGATAGAATACCTCCTAAACCATTCTTTTGTCCTTATTTCTCTCCATCCCCTTCACACTCAGAACCATTTTCACATGGTAAAGGAATAACGTACATTTTTACTTATAATTTACTTCCAAAGATGGAGCAAAGAAGGTAAGATTAATTTGAGAGTTTTACTAAACAGGATAAATTTGAATAGAATCTACTTATAGTTTATATATTGATGGAGCAATTAACTTTGACAGTGACTTAGTCCACTGCTTTAACTTGTAAAATAAAATAGCGCTTGGGTTAGTTTTTGTCATTAATGCAATGTTTGCCTTCATAGGTCGAATTTTGTTTATGTTGAGTCAGGAGAATATCGTCTGGTATTTGACAGGAGGACTTGATCAAAACGTTACATTGAGCTCAGCGGTAGAGCTTCTGCTACTGAATCCTTTAAAGAAGATTTTATTTTGATGGTCTATGATGGCCTAGTCTCAGAGCAATTTTTCTGCAATATTAACAAAACTTGTCAATTTTACAAACACCTCAAGGGGCATCAAGCTGAGAATTTTTGTAAACAAGGTATTCAGCTCAGCCTGGATAATTTAGCAAATTTGACTATCACTCTTTGAGATCAAGCATCTAAACTTGGAGGTTATTTTGAGTAATAAGGTCTATTATTAAATTATTTAGTTGGGTGAGAAGTTAATAGAGGCAATTGACCTATTCAATAAATTGTGGAAATGCAATGATCAAACTCATTTTTATTTGAACGTCTCAGAATTTTGATATTCTAAGGTTAAACATTCCAAGGTAACTGTATTCAAGATATTTTTTTTCTAATCCTTGAAAATGGCTCAGGTAGTTAGGCTTAGATGACTGTATTAACACTAATAATGAATTTCCTTGAAGGCTGTTATTGGTTGTCTCCTTGTCATCACACTTTCTGTTTCCTCTGCCCTACCCCTCAAGCTCTGCTCATCTGCACCCTCCAGACCTTAATTCTACAAAGAGAACTTTCCTGACTATCCTGCTAAAATGGCCTCCCCAGTAACTCATTCCCATTACCCTATTATTTTTTAATCAAAATATGATTTTCTTAGTTTTTTTATGGATTTAGCTTATCTCTTGCCTGCTTTGTCCTGCACTGTATCTCTAGTGCCTAGCAAAGCATATTTAATGAGTAAATGACCCCTCAACAGTCCTGTGATATGGGTAAAAGTAACCCTGATTTAGAAAGAATGAAACAGAACCAAAGAGAATAAATGACCTGCAACACAGCAAAAAATGTGAAAGCTAAATATTCACACTTAATCTTTTATGAACCAAACTTTCTCTTGCTCCACCAAAGTTCCAGTTAATTGGTGTTTTAAGCTCTCTAGATATATCTCATTCTTAAGATTGTCACAATATCATCAGTTTTTATGCAGGCAATTGTTTTCATATATTAAACTGTATTAGTTAGGTCTCTCTAGATAAACAGAATCAACAGGGAACACTCGCCAATATAAAATTTATAAAGGTGTCTCATGTAACTGTGAGAATGCAGAGTCCAAAATCTGCAGGGCAGGCTGTGAAGCTGACAATTCCAATGGAGGGTCTGGACGAATTCCAATGGAGGGTCTGGACGAATTCCACAGGAGAGGCTCACTGGCTAAAGCAGGAAGAGAACCTGTCTCTTCTGAATCCTCCTTAAAAGCCTTCCGGTGATTAGATTAAGCATCACTCATTGCAGAAGACACGCCCCTTGGCTGATTACAAATGGAATCAGCTGTGGATGCAGGTGACGTGTTTATGATTTAATTCTGTGAAATGTCCTCTCCAACAGACAGGCCAGCACTTGCACACCCAGACAAACAGGTACCACCACTTGGCCAAGTTGACACATGAACCTGACCATGACATAAACTTATGTAGCTTAGGCTATCCAGCACTCGAAAACATAATAAATGTTAAAATGAGCTAACATAGCACAATAGCACAGACATTCTAAACAATAATGCTGCTTTTTTTTTTGGCTTCTAACTTTCTTTCCTCTGAAAACTTTTAGTCCTGTCAGTGACAGCTCCAAACTCAGATGTTTAGACCTTCTATACACCTGTATTTCATTCTTACTCTGGTTACTTCTCCCAAACTGTGCTGGCTTTGCAATAAAACAGAAATACACCTATAGCATAATTTTCTGCACTGACTTCATTACAAAATTGGGTACAACTAAATAAGGGGGAAAATAGCATTATCTAATAAATAAACAAGTGCATTTTTGAAGTAATTAAATATTAAAACCAGAATGGATCTTAAAAATATGATTTTGAATTCTAGTTTTTGCGTTTTTTATGTTATCCATAAAAATCTATTTAGTAATATGCAATATTTCATGAAACACTTAGGTATAATCAGAAATCAAATTTCATTAGCCTCTGTCTTCTGGCTGCATTCTCACAGAGATGAATATTCATTATTCAGTGAATGTATAATGAAGTGAATATTTTCCCAGCAAAGCTCAAAGGAATAACTGTTTGATATATATATAGTCATTAATGCTGCTCATCAAATATTTTGCTTTCCTTCTAGGCACATGGTGGTAAGATTTCATTTCCCTGCCCTTTGTGAGGCTTGAGTCCTCCTTCAACATCGTCCTGAAAGAGAACACTGAACAGAGGTCTCCAGCCACTCTAAGATGGACATATAGCATGACCGAGAAATAGACTTTGATATTTTAAGCTATTGAGAATTTCCTATTATTTGTTGGAGTAACAAAACTAAGCACCTTTCTTGTCTGATACATTTATTATGGGCACTTACAAAAGAAAATAAAAATACTTCAAGTAAAAATCACATGACAAAAGTGACTGAAAAGAAAACATGACTAAGATGGCACCTTGATTGGATGTGATAACCAGACCTGGTTTCAGCTCTACCACTGCTTACCTGTGTGATCTCAGGCAATTCAATTATAAAATCTCTGTTTTATCATTTTTTAAATGATGGTTTTGATCACGTTATCTCTAAAATCCCTTCCACAACCATTAGCTTTTTTTTTTTTTTTTTTTAACATGGGCAGGCAGCGGGAACCGAACCTGGGTCCTCGGGCATGGCAGGCAAGCATTCTTACCTGCTGAGCCACCATGGCCTGCCCACCATTAGCTTTTTAAATGTATTATTATTTTACTGTTTCTTGTGATAATGGAAGCAGGTGGGTGTCAGAAATCATAACAAAATAAATGAATTGAGGTTTTTTGGAATAGAAATTCATTGTGGCTTTAAGTTTCCTCACTGACAAACAGTTTGTACGGTTTTATATAGTTACAGATTTAAGAAGTTAAAATGTTGATATTCAGTTTATTAAAAATATTTCTCTTATGAGTTAAGAAGTCATTTTAATCTCATATATACTGGATAGGTCTCAACTTTTAAAAAGTAGTTTATCCAGATAATGACCTCACTGGGCATCACTGAACTTGAATGCATTCATCTGGCCACTTAAAAATTTTGAAAAGCTCTGTATTTCCGCCCCCTCCATACTACATCATCATTTGTTATATTTTCGTGGCAATCATTTTTTATTTAAATTGTGATTATAAAATAGTTTTGCATAAGTAACACGAAATAGTTCCAAATAAGTAAATAAAAGCAGTTAGTGGCAGAGATAGGAGATGCGTGGAGGTTTGTTGCTGAATGGCATGTAAGGATAAGTCAAAGGAGAGTGCCCGTTTGTTCTTTGGGTACAGTTTTGGAGCCAATGAAAAATTAATTCTGCCTTAATTAAGGGAATGGCATATTCTCAAATTGATAAAGATGGACTGAGGCCATTAGTAACAAAGCTTTTTTTTTTAAAATAAATATCTAGGCTTATAGCAGACTGTAGAAGGATAACACCTTCCCCTATTTTCTACCTCCAAACAACAACTATTGGACCTAATTATTTATAGATTGAAAGTCTTCTATATGACAAAAATCCCATTGTATTGTCAATATGATTTCTGATCAATATTTTCACATTTAGACACTTGGGGAAATAAACATTTATTTTAATGTATCTTACTCCCGTGAAAGTCTGCTGGGAATGTTTTTTATTTTATTTTTCATTATTGAAGTTTAAATTTCTCTCGAAATTTCCTGAGTTAATGAATAAAAGGATTTTTAAAGTGCAAATATATGTACATATAGAACCAAAAGATTTTACATATGGAATATTTGTGTGTATAGTTTTTTCTTTTTTTTTTTTTTTCCCTCTCTCTCCTGCATCAAAGAGAGAGACCATTTGGAATGGCAACAAGTTTTCTTCCACTAGAACAAGGTGATGTGATGAAACCTTTAAATTTGTTTAGCTTTACAAGTTAGTCTGTTTTATGTGTGTGTACGGGCCCAGAAGTAGTTATAAATTAGCATAAGCAGGTCCCTCATCAGCTTCAAGTTATGACTCACGAAGAAAGTACACTAGTGGATGAACTAAGAACATCATAAATAGTATACTCCCAATAGTTAAATTTCCTAATTAGAAATGAAACACGTCTTTTTATAATAGGAGGGGAATTATCTGAAAGAAAAAATGTATGATGTAGCATAGTCAGATTTTGACCAGAATATAAAGAATCATCTAGAGCTGTTATGTTCTGCATTGTTCGTCTTCATAGATAATTGTTTATATAGTATCAAGACAAGTTAGAAATATTTCTTTTTAAAGTAATTCACTCCACAATTCACTTTTTCTCCTTTTCCAAGTGAAGTTGAAAAAATGTATGCGTAATAAAGATTCTAATTAATCCATTTACTATAAGCATGAGCAACATCACTACATCAGCACTATTTTATCTTAAGAAGCCTGTTGTTATTTAGCATTGCTAAACACGAACCCCCATTTCACAGAAAGTACGTTTATTGCCATTTAAGATCATCTAATGGGGCTTCACTCTGTAAATTAGAATGTTTATAAATGAATATGGAAAAATATCTAATATTTTTTTCTGTGATCCTGAGCCCTGCTGTGATTTTTTAATTTTTTGCTTCATCTCATTTGGTAATGCAGTATTTTAGTTAAAATAAATTATGTGTTTTGTGATAACGAGTAGGCAATAATTTATTATTGCATAGTGACATAAATTCCTCCAACAGCTGCTCAATCAGTATACTGAATATTCATATTTTTCTTATTGTAAAACTATGTATCACTTCTGCATTTTACAGTGGTTAGAAAAAAATTAGTTTTAATAATTATGTATTTAAACTGGTATTTGCTAAGAAATTGTGCTTTATTTTCTGTTTATCTCTCTTTGGGGGTGAAGGAGGCAATGGGATTTTACTATTTTTATGCCTATTTTTTGTGCCCAATAATGGCCTCAGAAGTTTATGTATGGAAGTGGTTAAGGGGCCACTGTTTCAATGGGAAGGGGGGGGTGGGTGGAAACTTGAAGGTGTGTTTGCATAGTACCTTATATAAAATTGAGAAAATACCATTTGTGAAGTTTAAAAATTGGTGATGGAGGATGCTAACAAGATCAGGGAAAGCTGAAAGCCTCCACATACACCAAGTTAATCATTAAACCTTAGTTTTACCACTTAATTGCATTTATGTTATTCATTACATCATCCTACTATTTGACATTTTAGAAAAAAAAGAAGAAAGGAAAGAAAGCAGGAAGGGAGAAAGGAAGGAAGGAGAGGGAAGGAGAGACAGATAGAAAGACAAGAAAGAAACAGATGCGAAAGGAAAAGAAAAAAGAAAAGAAAGGCAAGGAAAAGAAAAAAAGCAGAGCAAAGCAAAGAAATTTGCACCCAAGGCCAATCTGTCCTGATCTTTATTCATTAAAAAATTTTGTACGGTTGCTTTCTGTTTTTCCTAGGCTATCCAACTTGTCCATTTTCCTAGATTCAATTACAATATGGTTTCAGATATTATAATGCAAATATCAATGTGATTATCCTTTGGTTACATGCGGAAATGTGCATATGACGTGATCACAATTTGAATACAAGCAGACTGGCCCAAGCCCCTGGGCTTATTTACAACAACGATGATGTGATGATGAGTGAAGATGCTGACGATGCTGACAAATACCATATCTATAGTACTCTTAAGTGCCTTAAATATTGTGCTTCCAACATATTAAATTCATTAGTAATTTATATGTATTAATTTGTGCGATCCTCACAACAGAATTATTATCCCAGTTTTTATAAAATGATGAAATTGATGCACAGAAAGGTTCAGTAACTTGTGCAAAACCATATTCCTACCTCTACCCTTCTAATTCTAAAATCTGCATACTTAGTTTCCTGAAACCATACCACTGGCCCACTTAGGGAACTGGCACCATCCCCATGTTGACAGAAATCAACTCTAAACTCCTTACTAGCATCTACAGCCCAAATCTGAGGCCAAATCCAAGCTCCTTACTAATATCTAGGTCCATAATCTGAGGCCAAACTTTCCACTTACTCAAACTGTCCTAGATTGCACTTCTTTAGCACATCTAGTCATCTAGTTGGCCTTTTTAACCCTTTAAATATTCTTTCCTTTTTCATTTAACATCTTATCTAAAGTGTCTAAAACCCTTTAGCCTAAGGGACCCTATGCCCACTGGGTGTGTTTTCTCACTCATTTAAAAAGTTCTGTAATACATGAACTTGTATCATGAATGTCAAGGTATATCAGTTTTATGTCGAGAAAGCAGATTTGATGAACAGAATCTCTATATATATATACAATGGAATACTGTTTGGCAGTAAAAAGGAATGAAGTACTGATACATGCTAAATATGGATGAAGTTACAGAACATGACGCTAAGTGAAAGAAGCTAGTCAGAAAGACCACAGACAAATCCATGGAGACAAAGTGAATTAGTGGTTGCCGGGGGATGAGGGGCGAGGAGAACTGGGAACGACTGCAGCAGGTATGGGTCTTTTGGGGGATGAGGAAAAGTTCTAGAACTAGATAGAGGTGATGGAGTTGTGAAGATACTAATAACCACTCAATTATATACTTTAAAATGGTGTTATGTGAATATACCTCAAATTTAAAAAAGAATTACAACACAGAAAATAAAACCACTTCAGCAAACAGAAACAAAACAGGAATCTATTTGAAGGTAGTTCACGTAAGCATTCTGGAAGCCTGGAATCAAGAACAGAAACCAGGCAGGGAGAAAGGAAAGGGGGCCAGAGAGCAGGAGGCACAGCCAGTCCTGAGAACGTTGGCTAGTCACTGGCACTGCCATTCTTGGACACTGAGGCTGCCGTCTTATCAACTCTGACAGACTATTGGGACTGGACTATCAGGGATGCTGCCACTGGACTCCACACCCATCTGTGTTGAACAATTGATGCTGCTGCTTCTGCCATTAGTAGTTTCTCAGCTTCCTGCATCTTTTCAAGTTCTGTGTTGGAAGTACCCAATTGTCAAGCGTGGCTGCCAGGAGAACAAGAAGACAGCAAGCCTGGCTCCTTTGGTTTCTGGGGTGGGAAGCCACGGGAACAACGAGGGAATGCCCCACAATAGGACAGGTGTCTGGGTGCTGGGTAGCTAAAAACAACCAATGTTCACCAGACAAAACTAGCTGTACTACTTTTCATTGTAATGACAGGGACATATAGCCAGCAGAAAGATGCTTTATAAATGCTTTTATTTTTAAAATAGGCTTTTATTGCCTGAAAGTAGTTGAATGTTCCCTTAAGTGTCAAATAATAAATTAGTGAACTTCAATTTAACATTATCTTGCAATTACTATAACCATGACCTTTAGTAAACATGATTGCTCAGGAAATTGATAGCTAAATTCATTGTCATTGTGACTAAATGCAGTCTTTATTTTTTTATTTTACCTTGAGAATGCGTAATGTATTTCAGGGAGATTTAAATTGGCCTGTTAAAGTTCTATCTTCCTTTGTGCTTCAGATCACTTTCATTCATTTGCTGAGTAAATAATTATTGAGCACCTAGACACTGGGTATATTTCAACACCTACAACAGACAGCCCCTATACTCATGGAACAGCCAATTAACTTTGCCAATAATTGGGACCAGTTTTGATGCTGTGGTCCTTTGACCCTTCAACTTCAGGCTTGAGAATGAGGGCCTTAAACATCAGGTTCTTGTTCCACCTCTCTGGGATTTCACTGATCATCTGGATATTATTGAAACTGGTGCAGGGTTTGACGTGGCAAGTGAGAGAAATAAAACCTCTTCACACCCACGATAATCCTATGCATTTTCCCAGATACAGCTTTTTAACCATGTCTGATATTTCTAATGATGTTACTCCTTGTGCTAGTTAACAAGCTTTGAGAAAGAAAGGTGCACATTAGCACCTTGTGCTATAGCAAGTGTGATGGAGTCACATGCAGTTTGGGGCATAAATTTTAGCTCGGTTCCTTTCTGACCCCCTTCCATTAGCACCTATGTGTCTGGAGAGTGCTCTAGTTCCATTATGGAGTCAGATGGAGTGGGATGTTAATATTTTACAGGCCAATTTTCCTGGTCCCTAAGCCGTGATAATAAGGCATGGAACAGTTCACATGTGCAAAGAAATGCCCAAATAACTTAGATACTTGTTTCCCTTTAAATCTTAGCTTCTTGATTTCATCTTCTTCATTCTGTGTTCAGTTTCCTTCACAGCAAAGAAATACTTTAAAGACTTTTTTTCTTCATCTTTGGTGTTTCTTTTAATTCTACTTCCATCTTAGTGTGCTGCATGAATCAGACAACTCAGGTATTTCTTCAATTCTGGGGAATTCTCATCCATTATTGCTTCAAAACTTGCCTTCTTTCCGTTTTCTCTAGTTTTGCTTTGAGAATATTAGAAATATATTGGAATTCTCATTTTATGTATCTTATACTTTTTCTTCTCTTCATTTCTCTATGCTACATTCCAGGTAATTACTTCAGATCTATTTCTGCCCCCTTTTATTCCTTCCTATATAAAATTTTGTCTAATATTTATAATGTTTTATCTATCATTTCTATGCATTTGGTGTTGGGAGTATTTCTTTTTTTTTTTTAAATTTGCATATGGGCAGGAGGCACCAGGGATCCAACTCCAGACCTCCAGCATGGCAGGTCGGAGCTCTGCCTGCTGAGCCACGGCAGCCACCCTGTTGGGGGTATTTCTGTATCAGTTCCGCCTACCTTGTTGCAGTCAGTTTCTCTTAATTGCCCTTTAGGGTAATCAGCTCTTAGTTTGCCAAGGACTTTTGCCTTTTAGCATTGAAAGTGCCATTCCCCAGGGAAATCCCTCACAGACAAAAATGGAATAGTTGTTCACTCTACTGCTTTTTATCATTCCATGTTATGGGAGAATTTTAAGTTCATTAGTTATTTGCCTCGTCTCAGTGACGAGTCTTCTCTTATCTTATAAATAGCCAAAAGTTATTGCGTTTCCCCAAGGAAAACATTTTCCAAATATGTCAGGCCAGGTTCTTGGAAAACAGGGCCTGATATTCTTTCCCAGGGAAGCAAAAGTAAGGAAAAAATGAAAAATAAGGCCAAGAAGAAGGAAGAACAAATGCAAGGGAATATGTTGCGACTGAGATATCCATACCTCACAAGAAAAACAGCAGGTCTCTGCGTTTCACATTTCTCCTGGAAGACAATTCTTTGGATTCATGGGAAAGAGAGATAAGAAATTTGTCAGGTCTTCTTCCTGTCTTCTTTCTTTTATTGGTTGAAGTCCTCTCACACAGCTATTAGGGTCACTTCCAGCTCGTGTTATCTAGCTGCTCCAAGAGGGCCCTGGGGAAGTGAGGACTTCCTTGGAACCTGGCTGGCCATGAAGCAGTCACAGCTGTCAACAATGTGTGCATAAGTTAGTCCATGTGCTGGGAAATAGGAACCGTGGGGAAATTCAGGTTACTCCTGGCTGGGAAGTAAGGAAAGCAGCGTAAGAATGGGGGAAGGTTAGAGAGGCAAAGCTGAGTGGCTCTGGGTTGACACCTAACCTGGGTCTGTGATAATATTAAATAAGAATTATCCCCACTTTAACTAACATCTACATATATGCCCTTGTTTTGTTGTTTATTTGTAGTGACAAATATATATGTATCATATATCTCCAACTGTATTATAAATACTGAAGACAGGATTTTATACTTATTTCTCTATGTTGCAGAAGATGGATAAATATTCTATTGCATCATGGCTGATTGGTTGATAATTAGACCCTATATAGACCAGTCTGTTATTACAGTATAAACATCATTATAATATGGGACTTTCTAGGGAATAGAAACATAGTTTGAGGGGCCAGAAATGAATTCTCCCTCTTCCTGTCCTCCCATTATATTTTAAATTTCTCAGATTTTAACAAGTTCATTCATCTTGATGTCTACATTGTAATAATTTTGTAATTCTGTTCATCTATTCCTTACTTATTCTTTCATTTATTCATTCATCACATGATATTGAGTTCTTAGTTTTTACTGAGTGCCAGAGACTCTCCTGGGCATGGATAACAAAGATTTTATATGTGTGTGTATGTGTGTGTGTGTGTGTGTGTGTGTACACACACCAACTTGTACGTGCTCCCAAGAAACTCAAAGTATAGTAGGGAAAGAACAAAAATGAATAGTTAATACAGGATATTGTCCCTTATCTGCAGGAGAGGGAATGGTTCTGTTTGTTTATTTAAATTTTGCCTGAAAATGCCAGGAATTCTACATACTTCAATAAAATGTTATTTTTATTATTTCTGCTTGAGAAGACAGTATATACATTTCTCATAAATATGAAGGCTCTGTGGATATTTTAGCACTGGCATTCTTCAGCTTACTTGTCAGTAGGAAAGGGTAGGATAGATGAGATAAGGCATGTGCTACATCTCTCAGACAATCCCCTCTTCTAGAACCAAAGTTAGTCCTGATGCCAAAAAAATCAATATCAAAGGACTAGAGGAGGCGTGGGCCCAGGATTTAAGGGAGAGAGCCATGGAGGATTCACCATTAGCCTTCACTCCAAGATTAGGGCATGTCCAATTGCTTAGTGATTATTTTTAAACCGTCATTACCTATTTTCCCATGAGTGGTAGAAAAAAGTTATCCAGGGCCATATAACTCTTCCCAACTAATTGTGACAGAACGTTCTTTTACTTCCTGGGGACTTCTTTATTAGTTATTCCTTCATGTAATGCCAAAACTATCTCATATTGTTCAAAGATTATTGCATAGATGGGTCATCTGCACTTCTAAGGAGTTATGAACAAATCTCTAACTCAAGAGAATATCTCTGAAACTTATAATATTTTGAGGAGGTACAGTTCATAATGGTTCATATGTCTTCAAACATACAATATGTTTCTTTCCTCTCCTACTGGTTAATTATGATATACATTCATGGACGTAAAAATCCTCTACGTTTAAATCAAAATGAGCCATGCTTGGTAAAAATTTTAGTTGAAAAATGCTTGCAGAATAGTACTATATTCTCTGGGAATTTTTAGTGGTTTCATTTTTTAATGCCTATCCATTGATTTCAAGTACCTGTCCAAACTAAATTGGATGCATTATTGACCCAACTTGACTCTTCATTTTGTTTCTCATGTGTTGCAAAAAAGAAAAAAAAAAGTCTTTTGAGTAAATGTTCCCTGGAATCTCCATGCAGTTGGCTTCATGAGGCTTAAGCTGTTACCAATAGGAGAGAATAGCCAAAGCCTACTGTTACTCCCTAGTCTCATTGCTGGGTATCCAATACTGTCATCCCTGGCACTCCAAACTAACCTCTTATGCTGCAATGGCTCAGAAGCACAAGCTTCCTAACATACCACATTTTTAGTAATGTTGAAATAGCATTGCACCAAGAGGTGAGCACTAATTGGAATTTCTAATTTGAGTAGACAGCCCCTCTTTTGGGAAAGACCACTTTCTTTCCTGCAAATTGGTTGCACCAGAAGCAAAGATAAATCTAGTGGGTCTTTTTAAAAGGTGCAGCTTTTTAGAGTGGCAAATTGCAGTATTGATCAGCCTATCAATTCTTTTTCTTTGTGAACATGCCTGCTATAGATCTAATAGCATGATGTCCTACAGACTGTGTTTTGTAAAGGCTGGACGGAAATTCAGAACAGAATGCTATAAGGTATAACACCACTACACACAAAAAAACTTCTTTCAAGAAAATTCAGGGATGACTTTGCCTAAATTAGTAAATAAATGTTGTCTCCTAGAAGACTGAGTCATGTATTAGAACTATGTCATTCCGTAAGACAAAAGGAAAAGCCAGATTCTGTGGAGAACTCAGGGTTCTTTATGTCTAGTACATTTTCTAGCCAAACATAGCCACTGCCTTTAAAAAATAAATTTAGAGGTCAGGAGATTAAAAAGAATTTGAATTTTTAAAAGGTTCAGATCATATCTCCATTCTGTATCCTGAAAACTCAGAATTTTGAATCAGGTTCACTTTACGGGAAAATATTCTTACTATCCCACCCCTTTATCTCCATAGCCCTGTCTTAACACACTGCCTCTACAGCCTTCCCCCAGCCCAACCTGCCCCCCAACTACAGAAAGGTAGACACATGGCTGACATGGCTGCTGCTACTGATCTTCTTCTTACTTCATAATCTGTAAGTCTGTGACGACACCCTACAAAGTTTCATACTGAGTTACGAAGGCAGTATCATGTATGATTATGAATGCAGGCGTTAGGTCCAGACTGCCTGTATTTCTAACTGTATATGTGGCCTTGGATTGCTTAATGGTTTTAGGCCAGAATTTCATTATGTAAAATAAGGCTAATAATAGCACCCATCTCAAGAATATTATATAATTAAACGAGCTAGAATACATGAAGTGCTCAGAACAGTCTCCAACCAAACAAATGTTGGTTTTTATTATCTTTAACTTGTGTGCTGCTGATATATAATGAAATAACTAATTCTGTATTCAAACAAAATAATGGAGAAACTTGAGTAGAAAACATCAACTCATATATTCAGTAGAAAAGTGATTTGAATAGAGGGATGATTCCACTTCATGAAAAACACAGTTAGCTCAACAGAAGAGGGTTCAGTGAATATAAACACTCTTCTAGCTATTTCAAGCCCAGGGTTGTCACACAGTAAGACTCAATCATTCAAACGCCTCCCTCCAAGCTTTAAACAGAGTATGTCAGGGACCCGCGCTTGACCTCTGGCCCTGGGTATCTGAGGGTAGGCGGCTGTGAAGGTTGTCACAGTGGGCCATGGTGGCCCTCCTATGATATGGGGATTTAAATGTTTTTAGCTTTTTTTCTCTACTTTCCCATGTCAATTCTTCTTGCTTCCAAATTCGGTGTTTCCGCAACTAACGTTTTTAGTTAGAAAGTTGCTAATGAGAAATGATGGTAGCCAGATCAGAAAATCAAATCTGTTGATTTTGTTACTCTTCCTATGTGTACACTCTTGATTTAATTAGTCCTCAGTTTTTTTCTTGATTTTATCCATGAAAATGTGCAAGCCAGGACCCTGCATATATAAAATTATACAATTTGAGTTAAATAGTTGGTCATTACCAAGTCAAAATTATATAATCTGTGAATGCACCAGAGATTTAACTCTGAAAAGCCAAGGTAAATTTGAAGAACTAGGTTTCTAAGTTGATAATAATTATCCCTTGTCTTTCATAAATGAAAATGGACGGGCTGTTCCAAAAAATACAGAAAACATCCTCAATTTCCTCTGATTCCCTTTTTTTTCCCACTAGATATTAAGACAACAGATGTTAAAAAAAATTAAAAAGGTGATGACCATATTAAGAGTGGCAGCAATACGTGGTCCACCAATGGATCCCAGCCTGGTTAGATGTTTCCAACTGCTAACCCAGTAACGTGTCCCCACCCCACCTGAATAAGTCCTTGATTTGTATGTCAATGAAATTCCCTAATAAAGGAGAAGCAGCCACTTATATTGTTGGTTGCACATCTGGCAGTAAGCCTCTGAGTGGAAGGTAGACTTATTGGCTATGGAAATGAGTAAAGTCTGATTACTTAGAAATAGAAACCAAAAATAAAAAAGTTTATTTAAAAAAAAATTCTAGGCTTTCTGGAATGGAGTGCCCACTTGGCTGATCAACTTGGATCAGAAATGCTGATCAGAATATTCCAAGGGAATCCTTTTATTTTTGAAATATGAATGGTGATGGAAGGAAAAGAATATTAAATGGCTTTCCCCAGTTGTTCTACAACTTGTGCTTAATTAAAAGGCTTCCATTCTTGACTCTGCAGGCAGGATATTCAATTTTAACTCTCTTCCCTCAGCTTTGTAAAAGAGAGACCCATAAGAAGAATTTTAAATTAGCAATAATTTTTTAACCCCAATTAACATAATGGCTTCAGTGTTGTAACACCAATAGTCAAACAATCCCAGATAGTAAATGAACTTTGTATCTTATTAATCAAGTCATACTTCTTTTAAGGACCTTTTATGTTCTCAGTACTAGAATTTTAGTGGGATATGATAAAAAAAGATATGTTCTCTAGTAGGGAAGATACAACCTACAAAAATTTATTCACCAAATACATATTTAGCACAAACTATTGTGCCAAGTGCTCTAAGGAAAACACAGGTTTTCAACACAAGGTCTCTGATCTTAGAGAGTATATAATATACTAGAAGAAATAAAACATTTGTGCAATAGCTAGCACTTAAAATATACACTCATAAGAGGGTGGTGCAATGGTGGCTCAGTGGCAGAAATCTCGCCTGCATGCTGGAGACCTCGGTTCGATTCCAGATGCCTGCCCATGCAAAAAACAAACAAAGAAAAAAATATATATATATATGCACACTCATAAGAAACAGTGGCCAATTCTGTTTTAAATTACGTTTCAACAATAGTCATATATCTGAAATAGGAAACCCAAAATGATGGAAAGAATGTATTTTTCCCATAAAAGCAGGTCCCTTCCATGATTTGCCTATTTTTAATGGACCAGTAATAATATTTTCCTAAAAGGATGACTTCTTTTGGAGGCATCATCTACTTATTATTATTATTTTTTGGACTATCATTATATATTGGAATTTTTTATTTTGAAATTATCCTGAGTCTCTCCTTTCCTACCCTGTGCTCAGAAGCTCATCTTTAGCTTCCTATTGAGGTTCTCAGGCTGTCGATATATTTTGCATCAATGCTGTCAAACTAGGTATCCAGAATCAGCTTTTTGTACTCATTATGGACTCTTTTCTTAAAAATGTTTCCGTGGCTTTGCATTTTCAGTTAAATGAAGTTAGTTTCTGCTCTAACTAGCATGCAGAGCAGAAAAAGCTGGAGGTTGGAATTAGTTCTAGAGCTGATCACTCTGTAGCTATTTGACCCTTAAGTTGTTTAACTTCTGTGAGTCTGTTTTATTCACTATAAAATGGAGAAAGATATACTAATCTCCTCTGTCTCTAACAGCTTTTAGTGAAAACTGAGAGCTGGTTAAACCTGATTTGCCCTCCCATTCCATAATTTCTCTAAGAAATACCCATTAAAACATATTGTCTTGGTCTGCCACACAATAGATTGGCTTAAACAAGAATTTATTGGTGCACATTTTAGAGGCCAGAGTTCCCAAATCAAGGCATCTGCCATGAACATGCTTCTCCCTGGGTTGACAGTGATCTGGTGATGTCAGTTCTACCTCATGTAGCCATGTCTTTGGTTTCCCTCCAGTGTGGTTTTGTCTGATTCCTCATTACTTAAGGCCTACAGTAATATGATTTACGGTCCACCCTGATTCAGTGGGGTCATACCTAAATAGGATCTATGAAGAACCTACTCACAAATGAATCGACACCTGTTTCATTTGCTAAAGCCACCAGAATGCAGTATGCCAGAAATAGGTTGGTTTTCACAAAGGGAACTTACTAGGTTACAAATTTACAATTCTAAGGCAATGAAAATGTCCAAATTAATGCATTAAGAAGACTATATCTTTTTTTGAGGAAAGGCTGCTGGTATCCAGGGATCCTCTGTCATATGGGAAGTCACATGGCAAAATCTGCTGGTCCTTCTCTCCTGGATTCTCATTTCAAAATGGTAATCTCAGCTCCTGTGGGGCCTTCTGGCTTCTCCTGACATTTTTTTTTTCTAAGCTGTCTTGGCTCTGAGCTCTCTCCAAAAAATATCTCTCTTAAAGGACTCCAGCAAGGCGATTAGGATCTCACCTTCTGGGATACAAAACAGATTCAAACCAGCACATACCTGAATCAATAATCCATTTTCGAAGGGTCCTATTCACACCCACAGGAACGTGAATTAAGATTAAGAACATTTCTTTGTTGAGGTACATCAACTGATGTACCATACACTTGAGAAGATGCAACATTCCAATAGCACTAGATGTTAAGTGCATTAATCCATGATTTGTCAATCTATTCTCAATTACAAGTTAGAGGGTCATACTGAGAAGGGATTAGGAGTCAACTCACACCTTCATCTTAGAACAGCCCACAGGAAAGAAGTAGGTTAAAACTGTTTACCAATTCTGACATCAGTAATCCTTCTTTTGTGTCGAACTACTCTCCTAGAAATACAGAATTATTTCTATGATCCACACGCACAGGTATTTCCCTTCTAAAACCATTATGACGGACTACAGCTCCAGTTGTGCATCTCAGCCAAAGGTCAAGCCTGATGTGTAATATTCTTTTGTATCTTGGAAAGTATGTCAACATCTGGGTCTAGAAAGAAGGAACTAAGGAAATACTGCATTTTGGTGATTATAATTTTTATAATTTTTAATAGTTTTTAAGACTGAAAACATAAATAGGAACATAAAAGTTATAAAAATAGTTATTGATGAGGAACAAAACCCTTCATTCAGAGCATCCATGGAACAATTATAAAACTTGATCTTACACTTGGTCATGAAAGAAGTCTTAATCAGTATCAGCCACATTCTCTGAGTACAATGAAATGGAGTTTGAATTAAAAATAAATTAAGTGAAAAATACCAAGCATTCAGAAATGATACAGTATTACTTTTGTGTAAAAGATCAAAATTTTTGTGCAGTAATTCATCTTTTATCCAAACAGTTATAGTTATATAAATAGGTAACAAACTACAATGCAAACAAAAATGTTCTTTGTCAAAACTAAATTCAGTGGAAAATTGAGAATCTCAAACTCTACACTTCAAGAACGTGACAAACAAACAAACAAAAAATTGTTTAAGAGAGGTAGCAAGAAGAAAATAAGATAAAAGCAGATGTTAACAAATTAGAAAACAGAAAACCAGTAAGCACTTCAATCCAAATGTTGAATTGGGGAATGGGAAGGAGAAGTGGGAAGTCAGTAAGTATAAAATACATAAATTTTAGTAAAATCTTATGAGAGGAAAAAAAAGATCAACTATCAGTGACCATGTTATAGATAATAATATACAAATAAATATAAAAGGAAAGTATTCAGAAACCATAGAAGATAGTGTAATGGTTATCACAAAATTCCTTCTTTTATAAAAGGTTCAAAATCCAGATGGTTTTATAAGTGAGCTCCTTTAACTTTTAAAACTATAGAGATTTATATGTTTGTAAAATGCTCCAATACAAAGAAATAAGTGAAAACAAATGAAAATGAAAATTCTCATCAAACCATATTTATGACAAAATCCAAACTCCCAAATAACATATGTAGTTAAATTCAACAGTTCTGAAAAGAAAAATTAACTACAACCAAGTAAGATTTGTTCCAAAATTTTTATTAGTTTGATTTTCTTAAATGAATGGCATAAATTTATTAACTCAAAGTGGAAGATCATGCATTCGTCTCAATAAACGTCAGAGGCATGTAATAAAAATCAACATCTATTCATGACAAACTATTATTATACTAGAAATTATTAAAGTTTTTATATAAATGATAGTTAATTCTAAATAATAGCCAAAATAAACCTTATGAGAAAAGCCATTATAAGCAGGAAATTATTTCCTATCATAATTACTTAATACTGACCTTGTACTTCCGGCGAATTCAATAATATAAGAAATGAAAATAAAACAAAGGAAATTTAGAAGAGTGAAAATAAAAGTTTCATTTTTTCAGTCAATATTATTAATGCTATTAGTTAGATATACAAATAAAATGAACTAGAAACACTGTCAGAAATAAGGGAGTGAAAAAAATAATGCAATAAGGACAGGCAATTGTGGCTCAGTGGCAGAGTTCTTCCCTACATGCCGGAGACCCGGGTTCGATTCCCAGAGCCTGCCCATGTCAAAAAAATAAATAAATAAATAAATAAATAATAATAATAATGCCTATTTCCTATGTACCAGAGAGAAATGCAAATGGAAATAAATGAAAACGTAAAATAATCTGATGTATTTGAAATCTGTTCTAGTTTGCCAGCTGCTGGAATGCAATATACCAGAAACAAAATGGCTTTTTAAAAGGTGGGATTTAATAAGTTGCAAGTCAACAGTTTTTAGGTCATAGAAATGTCCCAATTAAAGCAAGTCTATAGAAATGACCAATCTAAGGCATCCAAGGAAAGATACCTTCATTCAAGAAGGTCAATGAAGTTCAGGGTTTCTCTCTCATCTGGAAAGGCACATGGTGAACATGGTCAGGGTTTCTCTCTCAGTAAGAAGGGCATAAAGCAAACACAGCATCATCTGCTAGCCTCCTCTCCAGCTCCCCAGGAGGTGTTTTCCTTCTTCATCTTCAAAAGTTGCTGGCTGGTGGACTCTGCTTTGTGGTTCTGTTGTTCTGCAGCATTCTGTTGTCCTTCTCTGCTATTTTCAAATCTCTTGCTTTCTCCAACATGTTTCCTCTTTCATAGGATTCCAGTAAAGTAATCAAGACCCACCAAGAATGAGTGGAGACATGTCTCCACTTTAATCCAGTTTAACCACCACTCGTCATTGAGTCACATCTCCAAGGAGATGATCAAGTTACAAACTTACAGTACTGACTAGGGGTTAGAAGAAAAGACTGACTTTACAAAACAGGATTAGGATTAAAACATGGCTTTTCTAGGGCACATAAATCCTTTCAAACTGGCACAAAAGGAAACTCCATACACAGTAAGTAGTAAGGAATAAGCATTTCAATGGCAATTACAGTAATTAGTGTGTAACAATTACAATATCTTATTGTATTATTTGCTTATCGTCTTTCTCCTCCTTCTTAAAAGCAAGGACTGAGTATGTATGTGCACATGTGTATGCACCTACGAGCATATTAATATGTCTTTACCATAATAGACTAGTAGACTATCAAGTATTTCTTTCCCGAATGAATTAATAAAAAATATTTCCTATTTTTGATAGTTAAAATTTTCCTTTCTATGAATAATTTCCAAGTTCGTTTATTATTAGAAATTCATATCACTAAAAGTATGGAAAACCCAAGTAGGTGGGGTACAAGGTCATCAGACCCTACTTAAATATTTTTTGAAGATGGAAATTTCGAAAAAGTTCCTTATGGGTGAGGAAGATAGAGTCTTGAAATACTGGATGTTACAATTCCCAGAGAAATGGTAATGTATGTTTATAACAGCTCTAGGCAAGTACTGGCACAAAAATTTAGCAGTGATGAGTAAATATGGCTATACGATTATATGAAAAAATAACCCATTTTTGAGTTCATCTGAATAGCTTAGTACTAGCAGAAATTGTCTTATTAGAAATCAGTTAAATTTCTTGAAAACTAATTGCATTACGTTATTAGGAACAAAAGCAAAACAATATGTCAAATAAAGCAACACACACATTTAATTAAAAAGCAAACTACCTAACTACAATATTTTTATCCTGCCTGTTTGCCTATAAAATGCTAATGTCCTCCAGATAAGATGAATACAATTTAGATATGAGAATATAAATTTGAAAGTAGTTGAAGTCCAATTTACTTCCTCTCTTCCTCCCCCATTCCTTCCCTCCTCCCTCTGTCCATCTCACTTTTCCTTCCATCCTGTTTTCTCACACACACATAATTTAACTTGTATAAAACAGCATTACATGAGAACTTCTTGGTGCTTTATTCTAGCACATATGAAAGTACAAAGAATGTAAGCAATTATTGTTAAAATCTTAGTATCTTTTTAAATTGGAAATTGGAACGCTGTTGTTTCATAAGTTTGTAGTTTGGAATTTTAAAAATAAATTGCTATTTGAAAAGTTTGAAATTGAACCCTGAGCAACTACCCTGAGAGA